>CM075819.1:10323700-10450604 GCA_037975025.1 Excoecaria agallocha | reverse complement strand
TGCATTTTACTGATTCAGACCCAAGGATCATATTTTCAGGAATACATTGCATATAATTACCTTAAATTCTAGATGCATGCACCAGAGACATCATCTTCCTTAAGTCCTTCCTCAATATTTTTCCTGCTGGACTCTTGGGTATGGAGCTGACAAAAGTTACTCTCCTTATTTTCTTGTAAGGTGCAACCTGCTCTCAAGCATAATTTGTTAGCCAGTCTTCTTTTCAGAATCTTCACAATCAAATAACTGAATTGATATGATTCTTTATTAGTTATTAGCCCTAAGAAATGGAGCTTCTATTCGAAAAATCAATGGTGAAATTAAGAAAGAAAACTTGAAGGAAATCACCAGGATCAATTAAGCATTGAAAATATGTTTACCAATTTGGCTACAAAATCTATTATCTCTCTTTCATTTATGCTGCTCTGAGGCTGTTTCACCACAAAAGCAAAGGGCACCTGACCAGCCAGTTCATCAGGATATCTGCAAATATTTTAATGCCATCAGTTATTTAAACTTCTGTCAATCATAAAATGCTAAAACTGAATAATAATTAAAGTGCATCAATTTTGCTGCACACATTTGACTTTGGTTGAGAAACATCCTTGAAGTACGATATATGCAAAGATTTGAGGGCAAAAAATCCCAAAAACTTTAAAAGTGAGTGGTGAATACTTACGGTATAACAGCAGCATCAACTATTTGTGGGTGGGATTGGAGCAACTGCTCTAGTTCAGCAGGAGCAACCTGCATAGTAAATTGAGTACTAGGAGAGAAATTATATTTATATGCCTTTTTATATGCTTTTTTTTTTCTTTTCATTTCTTGGTTGAGAAAAATTATGTCTTACTGATAATTAAAAAAAGAAGACACACACACACACACACACACACACATATAAGAGAGATCACCTGATATCCTTTGTACTTAATTAATTCCTTAAGCCTATCAACAACGAAGATAAAACCTTCCTCATCAATATAACAAATATCACCAGTTCTCAGCCACCCGTCCGATACCAAAGCAGTAGAAGTTGCTTCATGATCACCAAGATATCCTACAACCACGGACCACCAATTTACTGTGTCAAAAGCACTTCTAAATGTATACTAAAGTGAAGTTCATTCGTTCAAAAGCACTTCCCAGTCAGCTCAATGATAATGGAATTGAATTCAAAACAGTAAACTTGAGTGCGAATCTTAATTAGTTGAAACTTATTAAAAATCAATGCAAATAATAAGTAGAATGTGATTAATTACCTTTCATAATTGTGGGACCTCTAAACCAAAGCTCTCCCTGTTGGCCAGGAAGTAAAGCCTCGCAGGTTTCAGGAATAACAATTTTTGCTTGAGAGCCGGGTATTAGCCTTCCAACTGAACCCCAGTGGAGGGTTTCTTCAGGATACATTGGACGTGAGCAGAGTCCAGAAGTTTCAGTTAGTCCATAACCCTTCAATCAAGGATTAGCCAAACATGAGGAGCAATTCATCAAATATCACATCCACGAAATTTCATATTGCACTATCAGATCACCACTTTGAATTCATGATTCAATTTTATCGATCACTACTTTGAATTAATGATTCAATTTTATCCTCTTTCATTGACAATTTTAGTCTCTCAAGATTTATATAAATGCACGTATCATTTTTATTTATTTATTTATTTAATTTTTATATTTCATTTTATATTATTCTTGTTCTGCTGCAGCATTAATTAGTAGAACGTTTCCAAATGTCGTAAAAAATAGTGATATATGCAGTAGAATAATAAAACAAAACCAATTAATGTCATGAAATATATAAAAACATCATTTAAAAGGATAATAAGCTAACGTGCCATAGATGCGCCCAGGGAAACTTTCCCGTGAACCGCGCAATTGCATCCTTCCGGAGCGAAGCTCCGCCGCAAATCACTTTCTCAAGCGACCTCAAATTATATTCATCAGTTAAATCCCTCTTTACCATCTCCACCACTAGCGGCGGCGCCACCGCTAGTTGCGTGACTCTATATTTTTCTATCGCACTCAACATATTCTTTAAATCAAACTTCTCCATCACCACCACCATCTCCCTCAACGCCACCGATTTTAAACTATAGAAAAAACCATAGGCATGAAAATACGGCACCGGACTGAGAGCAACTACTTGTGCTTCTCTCTTTTCCTTAACCAAACAGTACCCTGAAATAACCGCCATCAAATTCCTGTGAGTCAACATCACGCCTTTGACTCTTCCAGTGGTGCCCGACGAGTACAAAATTCCCGCTAAATCAAATTGACTTACTCTAACGTTGCGAAGTTCATGAGTTGAACTCGTCATCATCGAGTCAAACTCGGGCGAGTCAAGGAGAATTGAACTGTGCTTCAGTTTCGGAAGCTTATGAGCCGTAGATGTCGTGGCAAATGCAATAACCGGTTTGGAGAGATCGATTAATCGAGAAATCTCTGACTCGGTGCTGACTGGATTCGCCGGCGAGACAACAACACCGAGGGATAGAAGAGCGAAGTATAGAATCGGGATGTGAACAGAGTTTGGGCAAAGAATGAAAGCTGTGTCACTTTTGGAGAGTTTGGTGACATTTTGGAGGTAGGAGGCCAAAGATTCGGTTGCTTTGACAAAATCGGAGTAGGAGATACGGTGGCCGGTGCATGAGTTGGTTAAGGCAATTGCGTCGGAGCCGAAGGAGTTGAATTGAAGTGAGAGAGCGTAGTCGGCGACGGAGATCGGAGCATCAGCCGGCGGGAGATGAATGGGGGGTCTAAGGCTATGAAATATCTTAGTTGCCCAGTTGAAACCGCTCCTAGGATCGATTAGCGAGTTTGTTTGATCCATATGAATGTTTTTGAATTAAGATTTTGGAAATTGCAGATGATTAATGTTGGCGAAGATAGTCAGTGATTAAGGGACGTTTTGAATACTTGAACATTGGAAACGTTATTGTTGGAAACGAGGACAAGAAAGAAAGGAAAATGGACTAATGGAGGCTACTGTGCATTATACAGGGCCCGCTGAGCCAACTAACTCGAATCCACTTAGGTGCTTTTGGTAAAGTTGTATATTTTTAGTTTTCTTTTATATATATATTTAATGTTCAAAATATAAAATTACTAGACAAATTTTATAGCGAATTTTAGAGCATTACATCAACTTCCTAGCTAATCCCAACTGCTCGGGTAAGAAAAAAAATAAAAAATATGATTAATCGTAAAATCGATTCAAAATCAAACTGATTTTTACGGTTAACTGATTCGATGGATTCGATTACGATTTTTAATTTTTATAATTTTAGTTAATAGTTACGGTTTAGATTTTTACATACCGGTTAACCATTAGTTCACGATACTTTAAAATATATTTTTATTTTTATACCTTAATTTTTTATATTTTCCTATAAAATTTATATAACACTTTAAATTAAATTTATATTATATCATTCTCTTTAATTATATAGTAATATTTATATATAGTATCTGATTAACTTTTATATATATTATTTTTTATCATATATTGGTATTCATATTTTACTTAATAGCATTTAATTACATTTTCTTATATTTTAGAGTTTATATTATAACATTTAATATTATTCAAAATTTTATTTGACTTAGAATCAATTATATTAATTTCTAACAAATATCAAATTTATTTTATAATATTAGCTATTAATTTATAGAATATAAATTTTTGCTAGTAAATTATGTTTGTTTCCTAATTTTTATATTAAATTACTTTACATATTTGAAATTAAATTGAATTTTGTCTAATTTTTTTTTTATAATTTTATGTTATAAATTTAAATGGTTAACCAAAAAATATTGGTTAACTAAACTAAAAAATCGAAACCGTTGGACTGGTTAATGGTTAGTAATTTTAAAAAATGAATATTAATGGACTAATTAATTTTTTTCTCATGAACTGCTTAATCGGTCCATACTCACCCCTACCAACTGCCCCAACACATCTACTAATCAATTGTTTATATTCATTTTTAATTATTTTTCAATTTAAACATAAAAAGAAGGATAAATACACATTCCATTTCTTATTGACCCTAATTTTTTTTTAAGAAATATCAAAGGTAATTAAGTAGCCTTACATGTCTTTTAAAAAAAGACGGACTTAATTAATTAGATTATATTTGAAATGAAGTCTACAAAATTATCTTATTTTTCTAAAACGGCATTTATTTTTGTAATAATTTTATTTTCTAAAATGATACTTATGTTTTATTTGTTTGGAGAGAAGTAAAGATAAAAGAAATAAAATAAAAAAAAGAAATTTTTAAAATTTCCTTCTTTTGGACCAAAAAAAATTGAGGAAGGAAATAAATGAATTAGAGCCGTCAAAATTGGCCCAATTCCAAAACTCTGTCTAAACTTATCCCGAAAAATTGACTTAATTTCAATACAACCCAAAAACTGTTCATTTAGCCCAATCTAGAAATCATCTATTTAAAACTCAATGCAGTTGGATATGCTCCAAATGCCCAATGAGCCTTTTCTAAATCCCTTTTCGCCCAACCTTAATCACGAATCTTTCTCTGTTGTGGCCTTCTCTCTTTTTCTGCATTTAGTCTTCCCACTCTGCCCCTTTCACCCTCGCTCCCTCTGTTCTTTTCCACCATCTGGTCATTGCAGGCCTCCAGCTCTTTAGTTTTCCTTGGTCGGTCGCCGTTCACAGTCTTCGTAGCTAACTAGCTGTCTTGTTCTATTCTCTAGTAAGATTCTAAGCTTTTTTTTCTCTTTCTTCTAATTTCATTAATCAGCTAATGTAATTGTCTAATTTCTGAATTGTCTAATTTTTCACATTTGATTCTTTTTGTATTTCATTTTTTATTGCTTCTTTTGCTTGTTCATGTTGCAATTATGTTGATTTTGTGTTGTTTCTTCAAACTTTCTTCTTTTATATGTGGATTTTCTTGGATTGACAACAATTGGATTAATTAGATTTTGCTAGTTAAAGCATCATTTTAACATTTTAAAATTCAGTTACTATATTCATTTATTTAGGATTAAGTTTAAGATTTGAAGTGCACATTCAGATGTATTAGTTTTGGTAGCAATTGAAGATTGAACTTGTAAAATCACATTAATTCCTAATATGAATCATCTAAATCTATACATGTGGTAAAAGTTATTGGGATAATTGTTGATTTGTTTTGTGCATTAATGATTGATATCGGTAATGAATTAGACTTCAAAAAGAAACAAACTAGTGGCTAGATTTCTTGGTTTTCATACTATCAAATTTTCAAATTTCCTGGGTATAAAGGGCAGAGTGGGAGAACTGGATGCAGAGATACAAATAGAGGGCCACAACAGATAAAGATTTGTGATTAGAGCTAGGCAAAATTGGATTTAGAAAAGGCTCGTTGGGCATTTAGTGTAGACCCAGACGAGTTGAGTTTTAGATAGGTGAGTTTTGGATTGGCCTTTTTAAGTTGAATTGGGTTTGGATCAATTTTTCTAAATGGATTTGGATGAAATTTTGGGTTTAGGTCAATTTTGACAGCTCTAAATTTAACATAGAGGTTATAATCATATCTAAACATTGATAACTATTTAAAATAAAATCATACAAAAGATATTATAACATCTAAATATTAATAACAGATTTTAACGAAAGCTAAATATTAAAAAATTTGAAATTAAGTACCTCAAAATAATGAACAACAAAACAATATCTAAGGCTGTTCATAGGTTGGGTTGGGTCGAAATTAAAATGAACCCAACCTAACCAAATATGGATTGACGTATTTCTAAAACGGTTTAAATACAGTTTGATGTAAATTAAATATTGTATTTATCTTTTTTTTTTTGGAAACTCTAACTCTTTAAATTTGTTATAAAATAAAATAATAAATAACACAATAATTATATTAAATTATAAATTGCATTTTATTTAAAAAAATTACAAATTTTTTGAAACAAACTTATCAATGCTCTCAAATTAAGCTCTCATAAGCTATAGCCTTCAATAAAATGTCAATTCTTTTGGATAAAACTATCAAACAAGCACATCGTTACAGTAAGCACGAAGCATGCATTTAGTAAATCTCATATATCAATAAAATAAACAATTAACACAGCATCATAAATAATACTTTCAAGTCTAATTAAATGTGCTCATACAAACACATTTAAACAATTTGATTACGAAGCCAAAAGAAATTGAAAATTCTCCATCTTGAAAAGAAATGCCAACAATACATATATACCTAACAAGTTGATAAGCAGACATGTCATTAGAAACGATCCCAATACAAGGAATGCATCACATCCTTTTGCAACCTCCACTGTGCTGTCTGCCTTATCCTTAGGGACATTATCATCAAAGAAAACCACCTTCAAAATTATCATTGGAGTATAGGATTAGAAAAATCAGACAAGTGTTGTATGTCGGCTGCAATTAGTTTAAATAAGACATGAATGCACAAATATGTTACATAGCTTGTTCACATTCAATCACATTGATAAATCATCAATCTTTAAAACCAAAAAGTACATAACAAGAAAATGGATTTTTGCAACTAAAAAACTATTTTAGAAAAGTCATACAAGCAAATTTCTACATTTCTTTAATCAACATACATAACTCAACCTAAGCCAAATTCTTTTGGCAACTATCAGTAGCATGAAATTATATGACATAACAAATATAGTTAAAAACAACAAAATAATTGAAATTCCTTTACCTCAAACAACAAAATAAAGACACAGCAAAATAATAAT
Source organism: Excoecaria agallocha (assembly GCA_037975025.1). Lineage (NCBI taxonomy): Eukaryota > Viridiplantae > Streptophyta > Magnoliopsida > Malpighiales > Euphorbiaceae > Excoecaria > Excoecaria agallocha. The sequence continues at coordinate 10,443,872 of CM075819.1, read as the reverse complement.
TCCTTTACCTCTAATATGCACCATCAATCTCGAATTGAAAATGCATGCAAATTGAAACATCTATTAGACAAAATGAGTTAGAAAACTTGATTCCACTTGAAACTATGACATAAAAACCATAACTTCAAAAATAAACAACACCTAATTTGACATGTTCATACATTTTTACATTGTCCATTGCTTTTTGAAAATCAATTAGAGTTAAATCTAACCAATTTTGGCAGCAGATAAGTGCTTCCACCATTAAAGGTGGCAATGCACTTCTAAAAGTATCTAATGTCCTCCTCTAGTACTGAATGTTGATTTCGATTCAACCATTGACACGGGAATAACTAGGACATCTCTAGCTAATAGAGAAAGATAGAGATACTTAGAACCATTAATCTTCCACCATCTTAAAATATCAAAATTTTCATGATTTTTTTTCACAAGTTTCAGCTAAATACTTTACAATCTTCTAGTTGTTCTCTAATTTTTTTTGTTTCCTATACCTAGAGTATTTATACTGAAAACTAATGACTTGATTCTCTTCAGCATCATATAAATTCATATCATCAAAAACTTGACTACTTGAAATATAAGTACCGAGTCCAATGACATTAGTTGAATCACTTGTCAAATAATGGACATATAACCTAACTAATGCATCATAAATTTTATCCCCCGTCTCTTTAGCCTTTGACTCATCATACACTTTATCAAAACAATATTTCACATAATCCATTTTGTACCAAGAATATAAGATAATCACAACAAATAATAATAAATTCATATTGCATCATTTTCCCAATAGTTTTCCAATTTCTTTTTCATTTGTACAACCACAGAGTATAAGAGACTTTCCCCATTTCCCATTGAGGTACCTAACCTATCTAATAATGCCATAAGCCCATTGTAAAAAAATTTGATGTTTACATACCATAAACCAAAAAATCACAAAGTCACAACGTAAAAATGTCTCAAAAACTTGACAAACACTCTAGCAGTATCCCAATCTTATCTAGTATGAGGACCTATGTTATTCTTTTTGTCAAAATAAGAAACATAATTGCGGTCTTCCTCCACTCTCCTAACAAAAGCCTACTTAAACTTTTTTGCCATTTCTAGCACCTTGTAGGTAGAATTTCACCTACTTTTTATGTCAAGATATAGGAGACCTTTGTTTTTTATCTTAACTTTCTCCGTGCACATCTTAAGAGTATGTGAGCTAGAAGGAGAAGACCTCATATACATTATGGCATTTCTAATTTTGACAATTAATTGATTAAGTTAGTCTAAACCATCCTTCACTACAAGTTTTAATATATGAGTACAAAGTCTCACATGTAATAGTGCCTCTCCACTCTTTAGTCTATCTCTTTAAATATCTAATAGCACTATGATTGGAACTTATATTATCAACCATTAGAGTGAAAATTTGTTATATTCCCTAATCCGACAACCAAGTCTCAACCATATTTCCAATTGTTTCCCCTTTATGGCTATGTACTTGACAAAAGTTCAAAATTCTTTTATGTAAGTTCTATTCCTTATCTATCTAATGGGCTATTAAACATATATAATTTAGATTTTGAACAAATGTCCAACAGTCCATTATAAGTATAAACATTGGGATTTTAAGACACTTTTTAACTTTGAATTCTTCTCCTCATAAACTTTCAAGCAATCTCTTGCCACAATAATGCAAGATGGAACATAAACTAAGGTTTCAAAGCATTGTAAGAATAATTCTTAAACCCTTTATTTTCAACAGCTCTAAAAAGAACTTCATCCAATATGACATACCTAGCAAGCTCCTTTTTAAGTTCCTCCACATTGAAATCCTTCACTCTTGGAATTTCACTCTTACACTCAGAACTAAAACTATTACCCTTTTATGATGCCTTAACTATTCTATAAGGATACTTCTTACATTGGTTGTTTAAATGAGCCTATAAAGTACTACTTCCATAGATCTTGGATTCAGAAGCATATGGTTTCTCACAATATACACAAATTGTCTTAGTTTTATCTTCACACTTTATTTACCTAAAATGATCTTATATAGCAGAAGTTTTTCTAGAACCCCACCTATTACATCTTTTCCTAGGGATAGGGCAAGGAGGATAAGAAATACTTTTAATCTTAGAATATTCATTTTCAACCTTCATTGATGAGGTTGGGTTACTTTTTAAATACGATGAATATGAGATGGCGTTACACTACAACAAACAATGTATGCTTATTTATTTATTACAATACTTTAAACATATTACAAATGACTAATTTATTTATTTTTCTTTAAGAGAAACATGGGGCAAGATACCAACAATACAAGGTGACATCCAAGGGTATTTACTAACTGTGAAAGGAAGAAATAGCTTAACTTGGGTACTCTTGAATATATTAATTATGCAATTCTAATATTAATGATGGAATTCTATAATATCTTTCTGTTAGGAGCTACAATTTAGTTGGTTATGATAAATTTAATTAAAAATAGTTATCACATAATTATACTTTACATAAAAAATTGTGACTTTGTTGTGGTATAGAGTATAAGTCATTGTTTTCACCCATTTGTAAGTTAATCTTCAAACTAATACTTAAACTAGGTAATCCATTTCTTAAGTCTCAATTTTTCAAATGGCAATATGCTCAATGAACTCAACATGAATCTCAGCTTAAATTGGAGGATTTATAAACCAAAAACAAGTAGTGTTTTACAAAATAAACAAAAGGCCAAGCATAAGCATGAGCAAGAGGAAAAATAATCTAATAATAGTAACTCAGATTTAATGTGTAGGAAAAGTAATTTTATGAGAAGATGTGTGTAGGAAAGTACTTTTATGAGAAGATTAACTAGTGTGTTTTAGTGGGGCAGTAGAGCAAAGGTATATGAGAGGGACATAAAGCATGTTACAATTAAAGAACAAAGTTGCATATTATAAGACTCCTGTGAGCTGGTTTGGTGGGAATTTATTGTAACAGCATTTCATAGGGATACTTGCCTAAAGAGAGACAAAAATAGCTTGGCTCCTAATTTCAATCATATAATCGATGTACATCTAATTTTGTAAGTAAAACATTAAACAATGAATTAGCTTAAATTCCAAAACATCACTTTTCGAGTTGATTGGGAGTGGTTAACAAAATTTTGTATTTTTTTATCATAATTTAAATGATAAAATTGGTATGCACCTGAATCAATTGACATGTGCTACCCTTAGATGTGATTTAAAAAAAGCCAAATATTATTAGAAATCAAATTCACAACAAAGCAAACCAATATTCAATTAAAGGCCCCTGAAAAAAGAAGTTTAGCCATATGAGACAATAATCATATTCATCAAAACCCATGGAATGAAAAATACCATATTTGAATCTATAAAAAAATCAAAATCTTTTGTTAATCAAATGTTTTAGTTATTAAATTTAATATTGATTCTACCAAAAAGAAAATTACAGAATTAGTCAAGAAAAATCAGCCTAATAAAATTACAAAGTCTGAAAAATAAGAAGCAAAAACTATAATAATGCTAGGTTACATATAATTCTACAAGGCCTATGAGGCCTAAGGCCCATTTCATCAGACCATAACCCACACAAGGCAAGTCCCATCAAATGCATGCGGATTGTCAAATCAAGTTTGTCAGTTGTTATCAAATTCGATCGGTTGACAAGGTCATGCTATATCAGTCATACTGACATACTCAATATGGTATGGATAGTCAAATCACTGTCAGGCCATGCCCTCTGCCTACCAACCACTCCCACTCAAGTATCCCTACTAGCAAGCTTTATCTCTTATAAATAGCCTAATTCTATAAGGGCTCCACATATTGCACTCTTGAGGCTCTCTCTGCTTTCTTTATTCAAAGTCTCCCATTGACTTGAGTTTTGGATTGTTAATGCCCGGACCGATCAAACTAGCTTTCTTGTAGGTTTTAGAAGATCTACAATTCAATCGGGTCACACATCTTTCCTCATTTCGACAATCTTAGAATTATCATTTTGTGCTTTCGTTGAAAGGAACATTAGTAGCCATGTTAGAACACTCAAAATCTAGAATCAGGGATTAATCTAATGGCGATAGAAGGCGATTAAGATCCCAAGTTGAGAAAGAGTCCAATAGATCTTTGCCAAGGTCTCTAGTAATACCTCTACCATGGTCTCTAGTAAGACCTCTATCGAGATCTCCAATAAGAACTCTTGCTATAAACTTATTACCAAGGTTTAATAATGAGATCATGGGCCAGCCAGATTCTACCCAAGCGATAGCTAAAGATCTCAACGCCATCTTGAGTGATTTTACAAAGTAGATGTTGGAAAAAATAAAGAAGGCCAAATGGCCCTAAACCTCTAACAGAGACACGGAGGTGGAAAGCTATAAAATGCATAGGTTGAGAAATAAAAGGATAAGGATCAAAGAGGAAAGAAATAAAATAAGAACATGTTTAAAGTTCTAGGAATTCGATTGGAGAAAAGGTAAGGGGAAGGTGTATAAATAAAATGATACTAATTACAATGCAATAAGGTGATCTCCCCTAGCTAATACATATGATGATCTCAACTACATATGCACTCTTAAGAGGAGACACCATTTGACCCGTACACAAATATGATCCCCTTCATTAAAATAAATGATGATTTGGGATTTATGTGTACTCCTAAAAGGAGATTGGTGAAAAAAGCAAAGGAAGAAAATGAAGATGGAGTGTTTGATAAGAATAAGTAATAGTTTTTGTAGCAGGTTAAGAAGTTCTATCTTGGTCATCCCAAAAAGCCAGTTTTTTAAGGGAACATAATTTTGCCTTTTAATTAAGATCAGGGAAGCTAAACTGCCGAATGGATTTAGAGGGATAAAGATGTTGAGATATATAGATAAATATAATTCAAAATGTCATATCTCTAAATATCTAACTCATATACGGATATACTCTATTGACGGTAAGGTATTCTATAGGGTATTCCTGACTACTCTTACAGGTGATACCTTGGATTGGTTCCACGATCTGCCTTTAGAATCAATCCATATCTTTAAGCAACTTAGGGATATGTTTGTCACAAAATTCATAGTGCAAATCAGAATTGCCAAAATCATCAACGACTTGTGCAACCTGGTGTAGAGACCTAATAAAAGTTTAAGAGACTACATTAATAGGTTTCAAACTTTGGGATCAAAGATAAAGGATCTACATCCTGATACAGTAGCAAAAACCTTAATGAGAAATAGGAGATGGCCATAGCTATTTGACTCCATTATCACTTGCCAACTGATAGATTTCATGGATCTAATGAATAGAGCAAACCAGTTCGTCTAACTAGATGATGCGTTAAGGGAAAGTGGTAGGCTTTTGGAGACTGATAGGGTTTAACTGATTGAGTGGAATGATCGGAGAAATAGAAGTCCATCGATCAAAGGAAATAAAAGGAGGAATAGAAGTCCCAAAAAGGGAAGCTCCTTTCACCTTACTGAAGCTCCTTCATTATAAGTTCTGATGTAGATAAAAAAAAGCACACAAAAGTAAATTGACCTAAGAAGATGTTAGATCTGTTTGATGCCTCCAAGGATAAAAGTAAATATTGCCAATTTTACAAAGATGTAGGCCAAACTACGAATGATTGCAATGCATTGAAATAGGTGATCAAAAGACTTCTACAGAGAGGCTCCTTGAAAAGATTTATAGGCCTAAGGCCAATAGGCTCCTGTAAGCCACCCCGCGAAGGAAAATCTGATCAAACTCTGATGATGATAATGATGAAAGAAAGAGGCCTAAAGACCCTGAGAGGCTATGGCAAAGATTTTAAGTCATCAATATGATCGTAGGAGGCTCATTTTATAGGAAAAGCATTAGCAAAAGGAAGGAAGACAAGGGTATGTACTTTTTAGCCACATCTGAAAGGTTACAATCAGTAACTATTTCCCTTGAAGATGTAGGAGATCTAAAGTTTCATCACGAGGATGCCTTAGTGGTGGAGGCAAGCATTGCATGCTTTTTGGTGAAGAGCATTTTAGTTAACAATGAAAGTACTGTTAATATCCTTAAGTGTTGTTAGTGTCCTTACTCTCGAGGCCTATTGAAAGATGAGGTTGCCATTAGAAGAGCTGAAGCTGTATACTACCCCACTGATTGGGATAGGCAATGCCACTATCCCAATGAGCAGATCAATCAAACTGTTTGTGGAACTTAGGGATGAAGCAGAATCACACACATGTCGAATGACATTCATGGTGATAGATATGAATTTTGCATACAATGTATAGACATTGTGATCCGAAGCAGCCTAGATTAAGGTTACCCGATGATAAGGAAATAATATATTTTTGATAGAGAACACGGATCTCAATGCTCCAATCATTTGTTTTTTTCATATTTTTCATGAAGATTTTGAAATTTTCCAAGTGTTTTTGAGGTTTTAACAAAAGAGCATCAACAACCTTGATTTTGACCCTTAGCCATGACTGACAGTTGTCTATGACTTTTTCATTCCTGTCTAGGTCAAATTAGGGCATCTTTGTAATTTCAAAAGTTTCGAATGAGGGATGACCGTCTGTTATGAAGGACGCCCATTTGTGGTTGCATTTCTAGTATATACATATACATATACATATACATATATATATGTGTGTGTGTGTGTGTGTGTATGTATATACATATGTATGTATGTATGTATGTATATATGTATGCATATACATCATATACATATACATATACATATACATATACATATACATATACATATACATATACATATACATATACATATACATATACATATACATATACATATACATATACATATATGTATGTACATCTACAGATACATATATATGGATATGGATATGTATACATACATTATATATATGTATGTATGTATACATATCCATATCCATATATATGTATATGTATACGTACATACATATATATACATGTATATGTATATGTATATGAAATGAGGCAAATTTAAATGTTCTATTACTAAAATTTCTTTTTCTAAATCAGCTAATTTAGGTCTAAGTATTTTTAGCTCATCTCTTAATTGATATATTAACATATCTATATCTTTAATTTTTCTCTTAATATTTTGCATTAACCTAAAGGTATCCTACTAAGTATTCTATCTAATATTTTTATTAAATATCTATTATGTATTATCATATTATCATAACTTTTTATTAATTCATACCATCTCGGAACAGCGTATGGCATTAATTCTTCTATGACTATTATTTCATGTATTATACTTTCTTTTCTGGATTTCATTATTCTTATTTCTAGATATAAATTATCTTTTAGATGATTAATTCGCTTATAAATTCTTTTAATGTTCTCCATTTTAAAGTTCTACTATTACTTTAGAGAAATCTAACATTAAATTTACTAATTTTATGTTAATTTCAAAATCTCTACAATCACATATATTATTTTCATGTAAAATATGATGATAAATTATAAGATAAACTTTTAATCTAGATATCTTATTATTAAATTCATAAAATTTCTGTTTAACATTCTAAATTTTTTCATATTCTTCTATAAGCTTTCATCTTTTTTGTTCTCTATCCATTAATTGAAATATTCTATAGATTGGAAAACCAATTTGCTGGAATATTTTGAATAAAATCAATTAAAATATCAACTAACTTTATTTTCTTATGAAAATATTGACAATTTCAAAATTCATCTAAATGAAAATCTAAATGAAAATTTTCATGCTCGAAAATTAAATGCTCTTTTAAACTAATTAATTTCTTTTTTAATAAAAAATATATCTTTATTATTATTAAAATTTATAGCACATAAACCATCTAAAAATTTATTAGTACACCAATACATAGTTAAAAAGAAATACCTGATGATAATTTATAAGAAGGAGGTTCTGATGAGGTTACAGGAGTACATGTACAAGCTTTTGAAAATATAAGTTGTAGATCTAAGGTTTTATTACATAGGAAAGTAGAAATTACAAGGGATTTTTTTTATCTCTCTCTCTAATTTTGAAAATTTTTTATTGTGCTCTCTGTTCATCAATTCCAAGCTCATCTCACTCTATTCTACACTTGAAAAAACTGTCTTCTTATATACAAAATATTTTAATGTAAGATAAGGTTAAATCCTACTTCAAATCTGCCAAAGATAAAAGTAATAATTGCACCGTGTTTAAACCGTGTTTTAGAGATAAAGTTTTTTCTTCTGAATAGTAAAGGTGTCAAGTAGGAATTGAAAATTGGGCTCGTAGTAATAATTTTGGCTTTGGATTGAAAAGGATAATAAAGACTTACTTTAGTAAACAATGTCTTTTGTTGGATATAGATAAGAAAATATTTTGTAAATAGGAATGATAAGGATAAAAGGAAAGGTAAAGATAAAAGGCTAACTTTAAAGAGTTTTATCGTAAAGTATCTTTATAAACTTTTGTAGGAAAGGTTTACTATTTCTCTTTTGAAAATTTGACTTTTTTGACTTTTTGTGTTTTTCCATTTTTTTTATATGTTTGCATTTATACTACATTAAACTTACATTTACATCTACATCTATATTGCATGTACATTTACATTTTTATTATATTTAAATTTTCATTCTATATTTCAATATTGGCATAAGGATCTTGAGAATCATCAAATGCTCGGTTAGAAGAAGGAGTACTACTTTCTGATGAAGATGCTCTTTTGGCTGAAATTTGTTTGATAATTGAATTGAAATCTTCTTCAGATGCTGCTGATGATAATAAATTGACAATCTAATTTTTATTTGTAATGAAGCCTGTTGATGGAGTTAAAGTAGAAGCTGATGAAGTCTTTGGCTCAAAATAATTAATAATTGCTTGCCTATCTGCTTTTCTGACATCAAAACTATCCCACTATTTAATCTAAATTCTCTATATAAAATAGGTAACTGATTAATCTATGTAGAAACATGATATATCCAAGAGACAATCTAAGGGACCTTGAGCATCGCACAAAACTTTAAAAGATTATCGGGTGTGCCTTGGTTGCAGTAGGTAGTAAATTTGACAAATGCATCTTTTATTTGAAATGAAGCTGCTTCTGTTACTAATCCAAAACAACTAAATCATCTAATGAACTAATTGGGAAGAACACCGCCAAACTTGTGCGAAAAGTAAAAGAACCAAGAATGTTGAAAATTCCTTAAGTAAAATGTTATGTACCAAGCTTCTTGATAATCATAGTAACTATATAACAATCTAGGAGGATATCTTGATAACGTCTTCACTTGATATGGTTTAGAACCCCATTCTGATTGAGTAATGACATGGATAATTTTTACTTTACTATAACTAATCCTATCTTTATCATAATTATGCTTTATTTCTATTGATCCAGTATCTACTAATATAGCTTCATAAAAGTCTCTAGTCTTACTTTGATCTTCTTCAGATAATGCCAACTGTTAGGAAATACATAGTCTATCAATCTATAAAAACTTTGGGTTTTTGATATATTAAGCTCTTTTAGTTCTAATATCTTGATAAATAATCTCTTTTGGTTTAAGATATAAGGATAGGGACTTTTTGGTTTAGGTATGGAAGAAGAGGATATAATAGGAGAAGAGGGAGAGGAAGGAGAAGCTAAAACTGATGAATATGGTCGAGGTGGCACAGAAGGTGAAAAGGTTTGAGGTCTTTGGAATGGAGGAAAGGATGGTGCCAAAGAATAAAAAGGTCTAAGTAAAGTCCTAACAAGAGGAGGTGTGACTAGAGGATTCTGTTGATAATTTCTTGATGATAATGAAGTTCTTGATGATAATGTGGCTTTTGTCAAATTTTTTTTGTTAGAGCTCATTTTCCTTGTAGAAATTCACAAGAAAGAAAATCAAGTAAATGATTATTTTTGCCTTTGATGAATTTGATGTCAAATTCAAAGTTACTTAATAAAGCCTGCCATCTTGCAAAAATTTATTTTGAAATTAAATTCTTAACATCTTTTTCTAAAACATATTTTGCTGATAAACAATCAATACGTAATAAAAACTTTTTCATGTATAAATCATCTTCAAGTTTTTTAATGTATAAAACAATGATTAAAATTTCTTTCTTAATAGTAGAATAATTCTTTTGAGTTTAATTCCAACTGTATGAAAAAAATCTTACTAACTCTTCTTTATTTGACTCTTTTCTCTTTTGTTTTAAAATACCCCCATAACCTATGTCAATAGCATCTGTTTCTATTATAAAAAAAAACTTCTAGATGTGAAATATTTAAACATGGAAGACTTTTAATTTTTTCTTTGATTTCTTTTACTATACTAGTATGTTTTTTCATCCAAGGTTTAGGTTTCTTTTTTAATCTATTATAGAAAGGTTTACATAATTTTCCTAAATCCTTTAAAAAATTATGAACATAATTTAAATATCCTAAAAATCTTTGTAATTGATTCTTATTTTTTATCTCATCTGGAAACTTATTAGTAAATTCCAAACTTCTGGTTATTAGTTTTATAGTTCCTTGATCTATAGCATGTCCTAGAAATCTAACTTTTGTTTGAAAAAGTTGCATCTTTGGTGCAGAGCAACTAATCCATTTTGATGAATTAAATTGAAAAATCTTTTCAATTGTTTTATGTGTTGACTTATAGAATTAGAAAAAATAAGTACATCATCTATGTGTACTATAAAAAATTCATTTATTGGTCTTAATATATCATTAATAATATTTTGGAATTTTGAAGGAGTATTTTTTAATCCAAAAGACATAACATTCCACTCATAATGTTCAAAGGAAATGTTGAATCCTATTTTATATTTATCTTCTTTATCTACTTATATTTGCCAAAATTTTGATTTCATATCAAATTTAGAAAAAATATTTGCATCATATAACTTCTTTAATAAATCTTTTTTATATGGTATAGAGTATCTTATCCATTGTAAAACTGCATTTAAAGGTTTATAATTTATTACTAACCTAGGTGTTCCTCTTTCTATTTTTGCCGCATTTATAACATAAAAAGCTGAACATGACCAAGGTGATTTTGAATCTCTTATTAATCCTTTATCTTTTAAATCTTGTATTTCTTTTCTACAAAATTTTTCTAAATCCGGCATCATTTTAATAGCTTGTGATTTTTTTGGAATCTTCCTTTCATCAAAGTCTTTTATGTAAGGTAATTTTACTACATCCTGTTTCCTATTCCAAAAAGCATTAGGAACTGGTGCACAAATTTCTTTTGAAAATGTATTTTCAAATTCTTTGATTTTTTATTTTATTTCTGGGCTTTCTAATTGTTCTTTTATTTGTTTTTATTTTATTTCTTTGATAAGAAATTTAATCTGTTTTTGTTTATTTTTTAATAAATTGATTTCTTGAATATTTTTTCTTACATGACTTATTTCTCTAGATATTATTGGAAATGCAAATTCAAAAAGAATTTCTTTGTCTAATATTATTGTTTTAATTCCATTATCACATACTTGAAAAGGATATAACATAGTAATAAAAGGTGTTCCTAATATAGCTCTAGAATTTAGATTTTTGACTAAAACTAATTGAGTTTTAAAAAAATATCCCTTATTACAAATTTTTACTCTTGATAATTTATAATTAATTATTAACTTAAATTCACTAGTAGTACCTAATCTTTCAGAAGTTTTTTCATAATATTTAGTTGGCATTAACTCTATTATCTATTAAAGTTAAAGTAGTTAAATGAAAATCATCATTAATAACTATGTCTAATTTTATATACCACTTTTGATAATTTATTTGAGATATAATATTAATATATTCATCTTGTGTTTCCTTAATAATTACACCTTTCAATTTCTTTTTATCTCCTTGTACTAAATTACTAAGGTTAACTTTTAAATTTTCTTCTTCTAAATTTTGAACTTTTCCTTTTAAATTTGTTACATAATGATCCCACCAACCTTTTAATTGTCCAGTAAATCTTGATAATAACATTTGAGCTATAGTTGCTTCATTATTTCTTTTTGATTTATAAGCACTAGCTGCTAATGTCATTTCTTCTAACAAATTTAATATTTGATATTCTGTACAACCATCTGATCGGATGCTAGCAAGTGTACTAGATCGGCTAAGTAATATAGGAAAATATAATTATGACCCAAAATATCAAATCCAAGGGAAACTTGTGCTTGTACGTGCTATTTCAATTTCAAAACCAATTTTGTGTGTAAAAGAAAGAAGAGAAATCCCAAAGTTGTGATGATTGAGGTTTTAAAACTAAAAACAAACTAAAATAAAATAAAGAGTTAAAATAAATAAAGATCTAATAAAAGCAAGTAAATTGAATGAGGTAAAAATCAATATTAAAAACAACTTTCACTAAAGGACTATACACCTTAACAAATATTGCTATGACTTAAACAAAAGAAAACATACAAGTGATTATGGAGAATTCAGTTTAATAAACCTAGATAACTTTATTCAAGATTACCATTCCAAGCATCAAAATTTTCTTATTCTGATAAACTTAACACTTAGCATAAAGAACTGAATTAACTCTCCTAGATATCTATTAAAGCCTTTCTCAAGAGATTTAACTTCCACCTATTCTTAGTTATACTTTTCTTAATCTTAACTTACTCAAATCAACACACAATTATAGCTTATTCAGATTATAATCATGCATTAATCCAAATAAATTAACCTAAGAACATGCAAATCATTAATCAACTCAAATCAATTAATTAACCAATGCTTAATCAAGTTAACAATCAACTTAAATTTGAGTAAAGACAAGACTATGTTTAAGAACTAAGAAATAATCAACTTTTATTGAATTGAAGAACAAACTCAAGTCATAACAATACAAGTTAAGGATTCAAGTATCCTTTAGCAAAAGTTAAAGAAAACTACTCACAAAACATTCTTATAATTAAAACAAAGCTTGAAGAAAAACAGTGAAAACTAAATAACGTAAAAATAAACTAAAGAAAGTAATGCTTAATTCTAAGGTTGATCTCCCTTCTCTGGTGTTTTTTGACTGCTATTTATAGGGCAAAATCTTAGTAGATTCCTTTTTAAACTCCAGACATAGAATAGGAAGTGAACTCTGCTAAAACAGGAAGCTCGAGAAAATCCTTCGCGAAGTGGGAGTCTTCATCACGTGGCCACGCCCTTCCCTTTGTAATTGAACACGTGGTCACGTGTTCCACAAGCCTTCCTTCACACATGGTCACGTGTGGATTAACCCTTTCTCACACTGGGTCACATGTTTACATGGTTTTCTTCAGTTTCCCTTTCACGTGGCCATGGTTCTTCATACTTCATTCCTTCACGTGGCCATGCATTCCATACTTCACTCCTTCACGTGGCCACGGGTAGATTGCTTCAGTGATTTCACTTGGTCACGTGTAAAGGTTCTGGACTGAACACTCGTTTTCTCGCCTAGATTTCTCATATTTGCACTTTTGGCCCTAATCTTTGCCTTTTTTTGCAATTTAAGCCATTCCATATCAATTTTAACCTGAAAACCAAACAAAACATGAAATTAATCTAAAAAACATAAATATTTATAATTTAACTCTATTTTAACCTAAATAATACCAAAATAACTAAATAACAAAGCTTAAAACATATCAAAAACTATATATAACTCACACTTATCAAATATCCCACACTTAAACCTTGCTTGCCCTCAAGCAATTTAGAACAAACAAACCTTCAAAACCATCAAACTTGTACAAAGATATACAATTTCAAAACCAAACTTAGCATTTTAACAAAAGCACTTAATATAATCTCTAAATAGATCAACTTCGAACAAGAGAATATAAGTTAATTTCCTTGAATGTGTGCAAGACCAAATCATTTTAAGCAATTTTGAAAATCAAAACATCAACACAATTAGGTAATGAAGTATAGAATAAATGAATGCATAAGCATACAATAGGTTTCGCGCTTGAAACTCTAGAAACACAATAGGCCTCTCCTTTAGCACCGAAATTCGAAGGTCATCTCCGCTAAACAACTCAAAACAAGCTTAAAATCACTTAGGTCTTTTAAAGGTTGTAATGGGGCTAAGGATATGGTTATCAAAGAATAGATAAAAGATAATCAAAATGAATAGCCACTCTAAGATAAAATAGATCACTAAACCCCAATAACTTTAACAATATATATTTTGCTTATTCTTGCCTCACTTTCAAACTTTCGTTTAAGAGATAATATGCCCTTTTACCAAGAAGTCAATATTTTTTAATTTTTTTTCCTTATACTACCCCACACTTATATTTTTTTCATAGTTGCTAGCTCTCTTTTTCTTTCTTTTTCCTTTTCTCAAATTTCAAACGTTTTTTTTAAGAAACTAGCATTCACAAGCTAATTTGAATAATCTCAAGGTATACAAGGTAGTTTTCTCACTTGATAAGACTTTCTTGCTAAACCCAATAAAACGTTTAATGTCCTCACATATCCATTTAATCTTAAAGTGGCCAATTCCATAAGGTGAGATAAAGGCTTTTTAGGTTATATGGTTAAAACATTAGGTGTAACAAGAAAATATTAATGGTACGCCTTAAGCATACCTCATTAGGCTCAAAATGGCTTAACAAAGGATAATTTCATCAAGGTAGGACAAAAAGTCTTTAAGAAAGTTTATCAAGAAAATTATTGCCTAGATCATTTCCTAAGTTGCTTGAGATGTTCATATGCTTTGAAGGGTGATGAGGAAGGTTCTAGTGATCTAAATTTCCTTACTTCACTACTTCATTGTATTGATTTTTTCTAGTTTAAAAATTGGTCTAAATGCTTTCAAGAATTTGGAAACTAACAAATATTTATCAAGCTAAAGATTTACCTATCTAAAGATTTATTAAACAACATAAATGTTCTCTTGCTAAGCAAAGGTTCAAAACATGCATATTCTATATCCAAGTTCAAATTGTTCAAAGTTTTGAAGTCAACCGGGGCAAACTAAGTTCTCATGCAAACTAAGTGAAAAGGTGAGCTACATAAGTCTTCAATACATTTTACAAACTTAAGAAAACAAACAAAACATCAATAAAACAAACTAATGAAAAACAAAACACAAAATACAAAATAACAAAACCCGATTCATGAAAAAGAAAAAAAAAAGTTGAAGACAATCTCCCTGAAATGAGGCTACCCCCTCTTCAAAATTTTGCTGTCCACAGCAAATGAAGATCTATTCAGGTGGAGGCGGAGGTGGAGGAAACCGCTGCCAAAAGTGGTGGATAAAATACTCAACAGTCCTATTGCCCAATTTCATACCAAGCATCTATAATATGTATGTAATACTCATAATCATCCAAAGAGGTAAAAGGAATTAATATGAAAGCAAAATGTTAAAGTGCAAATTAACCTCAAAACTACACATTCATAAGCAATAATGGCACAAAACAAAGCAATGGATGATATGAAAATGATAAATAAGAAGCAAAAAGAGTGGATACTTACTTGGAAGTGAGAACCGAACTAAAATGCAGCACCAAGTTGAAGGGGTGTGTGTGAATTGTGAAAAACCCTAGTTTAATGGAGAAAATGTGGAGAATGAAGAGATGATAGGTAGCAGAGAGAGAAAAATAGCAAGGAGAGAGGAAATGGTGGTAAAAAATGGTGATGATCGGTGATGAGTAAAAATCCGTGGTCGTGGGTCAATTTGGTGTTGGTGAGGTGTGGGCACGGGTGAGAGGAAATAAGATGAAGAAGAGAGAAGAAAAAAAAATCGTGGAAATGTTTATAAGGCCAGCATCATGGGGTGTGGCCACGTGAAGTTCAAGGGAGGAACCACACGTGGTCACGTGTACCTTTATTTATGAAGCATGCGTGTTCACGCATGGTCCTTCTCTTGGAATCCACGTGGTCACGTGAATTATAGTGCAGATGGGCAGTGGTTCAAGCCATGGCCACGTGATGTTTCTCCTTTGAAATACACGTGGTCACGTGTTTGTAGTGGAATAAGGCAACGAATCAACCCGTGGCCATGTGATGGCAAAGGGAAAGCCACATGTGGTCACGTGTATGTGCATATTTAAGCTTCACTTGCTTTTTTTGAAACACATACGCATTTTAAGCTTCCTTAAATGTAATTTTTCCATTTTAAGCTTTGAAAACACAAACTCCTTTCCAGTAAAAACATGTCTTCTTTTTTTAAAAACCTTGTTTACTCACTCTTTTCATGAATCAAAACACACAAAATATGAAATCACAAAAACTTAACTATAAAAATAGAAGAGAGAAAGATTAGAAGTTATGAGTTTTTAAAGTCTCCAGCTAGACTTTCCAAACCATTTCTTAGATATCACGAAGAACCATGGTTGCTTCAGCAACCTCTTGTTGTCCGAGTTGGTATGGTTTGAGCCGATGACCATTGACTGTAAATTCACGTCCATCTTTTAAGCTTTTGATCGTCACTACACCAAAATTACTGCTTGCTATTACTTGGTATGGTCCAAGCCACTTCGATTTTAGTTTTCCTGGAAATAAATGAAGACGACTATTATAAAGGAGCACTAGCATTCTCAGAACAAAATCTTTCACCCTTAAGTGCTTGTCATGTCATCGTTTGGTCTTTTCTTTATAAAGCGCAGCATTGTCATATAACCATTGTTGAATTTCATCGAGTTCATTGATCCTTCGTTGAGGTTGAACTACTAGCTTAAAATTTTCCTCCATGGGTATACAATGTGTGCAATAGCTGGGGCTCATTCCTTTTAAGTCAGATGTTGCCCAATCAATTGGTCTTTTATGCTTCTTGAGGACTTCAATGAGCTTTTGCTCTTCCAAACCTGTCAATAATGATGAAATAATTACTGGCTCAGCATTATCATTTAAAAATACATATTTCAAATGAGATGAAAGTGTTTTAAGTTTAGAATCTTCCTTAGGAGGGGACGGTTCATCCTCCGTTTCATCATGTTCACCGTGCTCTTTTTCTAGATTTTCTACCAACTTCATCTCCTTTGCTTCCAACTCTTCCATTTCCTTGGGATGCATTAAACAACTTTGAAGCTCATCGTTGAGAATGATTTCCTCTTGTGTTGTGTTGACACATTCTTGAATTTCATCGACAAAATACATGGATTCTTCAAAATCATACGAGGGATGTTTTAAAATTTTATCGACATTGAAACTCATTTTCTCCTCGTTGAATCTCAAAGTGACTGTTTGTCCATGAACATCGATTAGTGATCTTGCTGTGTTCAAGAATGGCCTCCCCACAATTAATGACACCTTCCTATCTTCTTCCATGTTCATGACCACAAAATCAATCGAAAAGATAAAATTTCTGACTTTTACCAATAAGTCCTCAATGATTCATTTTGGCTTCTTTACCGATCTATCCGCGAATTGAAGTGTCATTCAGGTTTTCTTTAGATCACCTAGGTTCAATTTCCTGCAAATTGAATAAGGCATCAAGTTAATACTAGCACCCAAATCACAAAAAGTATGTCCAACAAAATTACCTCCTAGTTCACAAGGCAATGTAAAACTACCAGAATCTTTTAATTTCTCAGGAATTTTATTGGTTAATATGGCACTACAATTACTAGATAATTGAACTATTCCTATGCCTTCTAGCTTTTTCTTATTAGTGCACAATTCTTTCATAAATTTAGTATATTTAGGCATGTGTAATAAAGCTTCAGCAAATGGTAAATTTATATGTAGCTTCTTAAACATGTCTAAAAATCTACTCAATTGTTCATTTTGTCTTTCTTTTCTAGCTAGAACAGGAAATGGTAATTGAGATTCATCAAGGACAGTAGAAACAAGTTTTTCTTTACCTTTACCCTTCTCAATCGTAGGAGGCACTTTTTCATTATTTTCAGAGTTAGAATTACTTACCTCCGTTGTCGGTTCCACCCTTGGAGAAGAATTCTTACCAATTTCAGTCCTCTCTAACTCTTTCCCACTCCTTAAGGTGATTGCTTTGACTTTCTCTTTTGGATTTCGATCTACATTGGATGAAAATGTCCCTTGAGTCTGGTTTGATAGAGAACTAGCAAGTTACCCCATTTGGTTTTCTAGATTCCTAATGGATGCCTCTTGGTTCCTCATCCAAATATCTTGCGATTTTCATCTAGCATCTTGGCTAGCTAAAATTGAGTTTTAGGAGGCCATGAAATTTGCAATCATTTCTTCAATGTTGGATTTCTTTTCTTGAGGAGGGGGAGGCTGAGGTTTTTGAAAATCGGGTGGTTGGTGGTATGATTATGATGGGTATTGGTTTAGGTAATGTGGTGGAGCTTGGTTTTGATATGGAAGTTGATTATTGGGAGGTTGGTTATGGTTAAATTAAGGTCTAGGATTAGGGTTAGAAGAAGGACCTTGATTACCTTCCCTCCATGAAAAATTTGGATGGTTTCTCCATCCTGCATTGTAAGTGTTGCTATATGGATTCAAGGCATTTACTTCTTCCACCATACCTTCATTATTCTTTATTCCCAAAGGTCCTGAAATTCCTGCATAAGAATCAACTTCATTAGATAGCATAGAAACATTTTTAGCTTTAAGCTCATTTATTTCTTTTAAATGCCTTTTTTTCCATTAATTCTAATTGAGCTTTCAACATAGCTACTTCATCAATATTATGAACTCCCTGTTTCTTTTGAGTTGCTCTAGAGGTTGCCCAATGAGCATCATTGGTAGCCGTTTCATTAAGAAGCAAAAATGCATCTTCGGGAATTTGGTTCATGAAACTACCATTTGAGGCTGCATTTAGCAAGGATCTTGTTCATGGATGGGCACCTGCATAGAAACTGTACATTAATTGAAAAATAGAAACTTCATAATGAGGACAACTTTTTAAAAGTCTTCTAAATCTTTCCCATTCTTTATGGAATGGCTCCTCATAAAATTGCTGGAAATCACTAATTTGTTTTCTAATGAGGGCAGTCTTAGTAGGTGGGAAGAACTTACAAAGAAATTTTTCTTGCATTTGTTGCCAAGAATAGATGGATTGATTTGGTAGCATTTGTAG
The DNA here is from genome assembly GCA_037975025.1 of Excoecaria agallocha. Lineage (NCBI taxonomy): Eukaryota > Viridiplantae > Streptophyta > Magnoliopsida > Malpighiales > Euphorbiaceae > Excoecaria > Excoecaria agallocha. The sequence goes on along the minus strand of CM075819.1, from coordinate 10,424,961 downwards.
CTAATCCCTAGCTTTTCTTATGAGGGTGAATGGGAAGAGTTTAAACCTAATTGCAACAGTCGATACATTAGGAATTTGCACAGTGTCACTAACTTCTAAGAACATATCTAAATGTTGTGCAGGATCCTCTATGTCTGAACCCGACAATTGGTTTCTTTGTACCATAGTGATGGTAGCGGGTTTAATCTCAAAGGGTTGGTGGTGAGGAATCCTAATGGTTCTATGTTCTTCATTCCACCTAGGAATAGCATAATTCCTAATGGTCCTAGGTCTATACCCATTCCCGGGAGCTTGGTGGGGTACATGTTGCTTTTCGATCCTAGGTGGTGGATCATTCATAGGTTGTTCTATTTCTGGGTCATTCATGTTGCCTCTTAGCCTTCTAATCCTATGAAATGTCCTTTCAATTTTAGGGTCTAATGGTAGGATGGGGTTGTTTCTCATAATAAACCACTATTCACCCAAAAAGAAAATAAAAAAATAGATGAAGAAGAGAAAAAAAACACAAAAATAACTTTAAAATCAAAATAAATAAACAAACGCCAATGTATTTTCGGCAACGGCGCCAAAAACTTGACCGGATGCTAGCAAATATACTAGATCGGCTAAGTAATATAGGAAAATATAATTATGACCCAAAATATCGAACCCAAGGGAAACTTGTGCTTGTATGTGCTATTTCAATTTCAAAATCAATTTTGTGTGTAAAAGAAAGAAGAGAAATCCCAAGGTTGTGATGATTGAGGTTTTAAAACTAAAAACAAACTAAAATAAAATAAAGAGTTAAAATAAATAAAGATCTAATAAAAGCAAGTAAATTGAATGAGGTAAAAATCAATATTAAAAACAACTTTCACTAAAGGACTATCCACCTTAACAAATATTGCTATGACTTAAACAAAAGAAAACATACAAGTGATTATGGAGAATTCAGTTTAATAAACCTAGATAACTTTATTCAAGATTACCATTCCAAGCATCAAAATTTTCTTATTCAGATAAACTTAACACTTAGCATAAAAAACTGAATTAACTCTCCTAGATGTCTATTAAAGCCTTTCTCAAGAGATTTAACTTCCACCTATTCTTAGTTACACTTTACTTAATCTTAACTTACTCAAATCAACACACAATTATAGCTTATTCAGATTATAATCATGCATTAATCCAAATAAATTAACCTAAGAACATGCAAATCGTTAATCAACTCAAATCAATTAATTAACCAATGCTTAATCAAGTTAACAATCAACTTAAATTTGAGTAAAGACAAGACTATGTTTAAGAACTAAGAAATAATCAACTTTTATTGAATTGAAGAACAAACTCAAGTCATAACAATACAAGTTAAGGATTCAAGTATCCTTTAGCAAAAGTTAAAGAAAACTACTCACAAAACATTCTTATAATTAAAACAAAGCTTGAAGAAAAACAGTGAAAACTAAATAACGTAAAAATAAACTAAAGAAAGTAATGCTTAATTCTAAGGTTGATCTCCCTTCTCTGGTGTTTTTTGACTGCTATTTATAGGGCAAAATCTTAGTAGATTCCTTTTTAAACTCCAGACATAGAATAGGAAGTGAACTCTGCTAAAACAGGAAGCTCGAGAAAATCCTTCGCGAAGTGGGAGTCTTCATCACGTGGCCACGCCCTTCCCTTTGTAATTGAACACGTGGTCACGTGTTCCACAAGCCTTCCTTCACACATGGTCACGTGTGGATTAACCCTTTCTCACACTGGGTCACATGTTTACATGGTTTTCTTCAGTTTCCCTTTCACGTGGCCATGGTTCTTCATACTTCATTCCTTCACGTGGCCATGCATTCCATACTTCACTCCTTCACGTGGCCACGGGTAGATTGCTTCAGTGATTTCACTTGGTCACGTGTAAAGGTTCTGGACTGAACACTCGTTTTCTCGCCTAGATTTCTCATATTTGCACTTTTGGCCCTAATCTTTGCCTTTTTTTGCAATTTAAGCCCTTTCATATCAATTTTAACCTGAAAATCAAACAAAACATGAAATTAACCTCAAAAACATAAATATTTATAATTTAACTCTATTTTAACCTAAATAATACCAAAATAACTAAATACCAAAGGTTAAAACATATCAAAAACTATATATAACTCACACTTATCACCATCTATGTTCCATTCATATAAAAAAGTACCGTGATATCTTGCTTGAAAACTTTTTTCTTCATATTGAGTATCTGGAGATGTAGGTCTTGGATAGTAATTTCGAGTTTTTGGTCTAGGTGTATAAGTTTTAAAATGTAATTTTTAATTGAATATTCTTCTTTATTATTTGATTTAAATTGTTCTTTTATATTTTCTATTTCTAATGTAGTTTCTAATTCTGATGTAACCTCTTCGTTTATATAGTCATAATATGTTTATCTTTAATGCTTAACTTTGCTAATCTTTCTTCTCTTTTTCTTAATATGGGATCTTCATCTTTTAGATTTATAGTTGTTTTTGGGGAAAATTCAAAAGGTTTAAAAAAGGTGTTTCTAATTTAATGGGTGATTTTTCTGCTACTGATTTTGATGTTTGGCCTATATCTGATTGTGATTTGGGCATTTGTACTATTTCTTCCACTCTATTTAGCTGACTTGCTATAGTATTTAATATTTGATTTGAAAAATTATTTTGCAATATCACATGTTGTAAATCTTTTCCTACGTCTTTATTTTCTGCTTTTATTTCTTTAAATGGTTCAGCAAAGTAAGTTTTTTCTTTATTTTTTACTTGAATGCATTCTAACGGAGGATGTATTGATACTGCTGATTTTCCTTCTAGAGTGTTCCACTGTTTACCTATGTTTAAAGATACATTTATTTCTTTTTGAAATGGATATTCTATATTATTATAATAATAATAATTTTCAAACCATAAAAACAAAGGAATATTTACTTTCTTATCTTTCATTTCTTTGTACCATATACTTCTAAAATTATTTAACTCTTCTTGAGAAAAATTATTAAAATACAATTCTGTTTTTTTTTTCTCATTATATTTTACTTTTAAATCATTTCTTAAAAGTTCTTTATTTATTTGAAAACTAATCATCTTTCTTTTTATTAATTAATTTGAGAAAAAGCTTCCATTTGAGATCTAGTTGGACTAACATAATATTTACTTTCTCTTTCTTCTATATATAATAGTCTTGGAATATTTGTATTAAAATTTACTCCTCTTAATTCTAATTTTTTTTGTAGATAATGATCTAGGTATTGAAGGTCTATTATTAGAATAAGTTGAAACACTAATTGACGGATTATTTTTTGAACAAAAATCTATTTGAACTGATCCATCACTATATTCTAATATTCTTGAAAATTGATTACTAATATTAATTGGTCTAGGCTCACATATTTCTTTTAACTTATAATTTCCTGGTCTAATACTTTCATCCCATTTAAGTCTTTTTGGTATTTGAATATTAGAATGTGCTTTATTGGCTTCAAATAATAGAGTTTCATTTCTTTTGAAAGGCTTTCTAGTTTTAGGATTTATGGTCGTAGACATTACTTTATAATATACGCTATATATTACTGGTATTACTCTAACATTTTCTTTAAAATTTAATTTTTTTTTGTCTTAACTGTTAAAGTCAAAGTATCTAATATATTTGAATCATATAAACTAATAGTAAATCTTGGGAAACAATTAAAATATACTGGTCTATTAGCTAAGTTAGTTTCTGCCATCGCTAATAAAGAATTAGAGAAATTAGTATGTCTAGCATCTCTTAAACACACTAAAATTGGAGTATCTAATCCTAATCTAAATAAAGACTTTATTGCTATATGTACTGATTTTATATGCAAAAATATATATTTTTTCTTCTTATGTTCATTTATTGCTTTTTCTGATAACAATTGAATAGTTTCATGTTCTTGATTAATAGCTATCGTCTGCTCAGTTTGCTTTATAGAATAATCATGAAAAATTTCAAAAGTACCTATTGAATATATTATTCGAATATCTTGTTTAGGTATAGTCCAATCAAATAAATCATTCTCTACTTTTTCTATATTTACTTCTACAAAATTTATTTCATCTATTTCTCTAATATTATCTTTGCTAGTTGAACCATATTTAGAGTCTTTAATAGAAAATATTATATTTAATCTATCCATCTAAGTATGTTTAATTAAGCTAAATTTAAAAAGAATTTAAGAATGAAACCTATGCGAATAACGGGACCACCCAGCCAAATGGAACCACCAACACGCCATCTTGGCTACCAAAGGGCTGACCAACGCTAGGCCTTTAGGGCTGACCAACATTTCATCGCTCCAAGCACAGTCTCAAATTCATTCTAAATTTATCTTAACTAAATATACTTATATGGATATCTTAAACAAAATATTTATCTAATAAAGATCCAATCTAATTCAAGTTCGCTAAGATAAATTTCTAATAAAGTATATATTTCAATTAATACTATAATAGCTTCACTTAAGGTAAATTCTAAAAGAAACTTAGGTTCAAAATTTAACCAAGGCTGACTCATACTACACTACCCCTACTGGGCTCTAACATCAAAAAAAAGAAGATCGCTGTTTTGAAGCAGAATTCAACCTTATCTATATATATACATACTTGGAGAGTTAGAGTTAGAGTGTGATTTTAACTCCTCCTTAGGTATAAAAACACATATGAGGGTTTTGAAAAAAAGGAACCTTTTTGGAAAAAAGAACATAGTTCTTAGAGGGGAAGAAATTAATTCTTTTCTCTCTAAGGCTAAGGGTTCAACTCATACCTTTGATCTAATAGAAACACATAAAATCGTTTTGTTTTCTCGAACACAAAAACCAAGAATCGTAGCATAGATCTATGCTTTAAAACATATAGAATCAGAATATCTCTTAAAGGTAATATTCTAGGTTTCCCTCTTTCTCTCTCTAGTTTATTCTCATCTCCATATATGTTGTTTAATGGTATTATAAGTGTGTTTCTCATGTTGTTTATTTAGATTTGCATGTTTGGTTGAATGATGTGTTGATGTGAATCTTTATGTGTGTTAGAATAGTATACCTTGACATGATTTCCTCCATGGATGCATGTTTTGTACTTTTTTTTAGATATTGCTTTAGCTTTTTTTTTATTATTATTTAATTGAAATATGGTATAGGTTTTGTACTCTAGGTTTGACATGCTTTGGTCATGGGTGTCCGTGGCTAGATTTGTACTTATTTTAATGTGTTTTCTTCCCTTTTTATTGTTTTTTATGTTCTTTTATTGATATTTGATCCTTAATTCATTTTTTTGTGTCTTTTTGTAATTTTTTTACTTTTGTATACCTATCTAATTTTTTTTTGTAATGTCTTGTATATTATTTTAATTTGCTTTTTTACTGTATATTCCTTTTATAATGCCGATTGCCTAGTTTTTTGTCGTTTTGTGTGAGTGATTGATTCAATATGCATTTAGACTTGTCTAGAGGGATGATTACGCTTCAGGAGTCGTGCCCTAATTGGTTCATTTTCCTCTTCATTTGTTTATTTTATTTTTCATTTGTTTTATTTATTATTTTGCTTTATTTGGTTTGATTTTATTTATTTTGGATGTATTTGTTTTTGGGGATGTAATAGGTAGTAATAAAATTGTTTTTCTGCACGTTTAAATGAAAAATTCACTTAAAATCACTTCTACGAATTAATTTGGAATTTTTTTCTAAAATATGGATCAATGTCCAATTTTTAACCTAAAAATCACACAATAAGAAAAAAAAGCTTTTTTTTTTGTAAAATATGTATGAGGGAACTAATGTTTCCAATTTAAATAAATGCCCCGATTTATGTATGGTACTTTATTTTGATGGTATAGACGATTTGCTTTTGTAATCACTTAAGTAGTTGAATTACTTATTTATTTATCGCTTTATTTATTGCTTATTTAAATTACAATGCATTGTGTGAGAGAGGAGAGTGGATTAATTTTAAAAACCAATTAGAAAACAACACATAACTAAGGTGCCAAGTAAGAGTGATGTCCCAAACACTAATATTTATTTAGGCATCAAAAGGTCGAGATTCATTTTTCAGCATTCTTTTGGGTGGTGACTCCATAACATCTGCCTTTTTGAGCCCATAGTAAACACCTTTAGGAATTGACCACCAATAATAAATTAGGCCTAAATCCCTTTCTATTATGAAGTAGCCAATTTTTGAGTTATAGTAAGCCTCATTCAGTTTTGGACCCTAAAAGTGGGCCTCCGAAAGTGAACCCATATTGAGCATGGCCTCGACACACGTCATAGTGGTGATTCCATTTGGGACTAAAGAGACTTTGCTCCTAAAAGCATATTGGTTAAGTTACTTATAATTGGGTTTTTCTTATTAATCCTATTTCCTTTCGAAGTTGCATACATCTTAGAGCCTTAAAATTAAGTTAGGCATCCCTATTTTAGCCCCGATGCTATCGTGAAACATGCCCTACGTTCACTCAATGTGGAAAGGTGTCAAGGAGACCCACTTGCCCAAGTCTAGTACCACATGGTATATGAAATGGTAACCCATCAATTGTTATGCTCGTGATGAGCTAGACTTATTGGCAAAGACCATACTTGGATAGCTTTAAAGCTTTATCACCCTTGACTCAAGCTCATGTAATGACAATAGCTAGTTCCCCTAGGTTATATAACCATAATAATGTTTGCTTGCTATGTAGACCTTTATGTTTTGACCAAAGTTAAACAAGTTAGGAGGGTACTAGTCGAAGGCTGCCATACCCCAGTGAGCCTTACTCGATTTGTATGAATTAGTTAAAATACATAACGGTTAAAACCCATACACTTGTGCCTTCAATTTAAGAGGTTATGCTATCAATTTTTTGCTGTGCAACATAAACTTCCATCGGGTACCTTATTGACCCATGGGCTAAGCCTACTTATGAAAAAGATAGCATGATCTTCTGTATGGGAGTAACAAGGTAGGAAGGTTATTGTTATACTTGTTGATGTATTTTTTCTAAAAGCTTAAATACCGCAAGTATACGATATACCGATTATAGTAATTCAGATATCGATCCCACGAGGAATGTTGATTAATATTGTACACTATTACTACTCGATTTTAATCTTGTTTACAATGCTCATTAATTTGCAAGTTAAAACTATTATTAACACTACACTACACTAAATTAAATATTATTCTACTTTAATGATGATCAGAGAAGACTTATGAGTATAATGAATATAACATTACATAAATATGGAATTTGATATTTTTCTCTTATTTATAATTCAATCTTTATCATGCAAGCCAAGTTGAAATAATGTTCTACATCGCAGCTCTTGCATCTAGACTAGAATATGGCTTAAACATGCATTTATGGTTCTAAATTGTAGCTCTCACATTTATACTAGAATGACATAAACACACATTTAAAGAATAAAAACCAACCTATAACAACTATCTCCAAATGCGATCTCTCAAACTATGCTTTGATAATGAATTTTCTATTAACTTTCAGAAAGATGTTGCTCTCACTAACTCTCTTACTTATAATCACTATGATGATTTTCAGAGAAGGAATTTCCATCTAAGGTCATTTTCCTTAACTTATAATGATACTAATAAAGTTTTAATAGCAAATCCTACATATAAAGATAAATGAAAGAGAAATGAATAAATATGAATAACAACATTCAAGTTCCTAAAAAGAATTCATAATAATAACAAAGAAGAAGTAAAGATTAAAAATAAAAGAAGGGGATCTCTCAACCCTTATTCTTTTCACCAAGTGTAGTCTTTTTCCTTGCTTGTCTCCTCTTCAAGCCATAATAATGACAGATATCCTCCTTTTTTATTATAACTTTTAGGGTATTTATAGATTTTCAAGCATAAGTCCCTTTAAGTGCCTCTCCATAGGTATACAACCCTTGGTGAACCTTGGTGTCCTTTTAGGTGACTTTTCAAGATTAACTGCCTATAACCACCCTCTGTCATGATCGCGACACCTGTTGCGCTTGCGACAGATCATGCTTCTTCTTTGCACCTTTCTCTTCCTCATCTCTTGCCCTAGACATGTGTCCCTTTTTACGCTTGCGGCATCTGTTGTGCTCACGATAGGGCTCCTTCTTCACTTTTTATTAGTACTTTCTTGCTTTTACTTAGCCAAATTTGCCTATTTAAGCTCCAAATTGATTCGTTAACTCCTATAAAATAAATAAAATAAACACAAAAACATAAAAGTAACAAAATACACATAAAATACTAAAATATTAAATACTATACTTAATAAAACTAAACACACAAACACATTATTTATGAGCTTTTCAAGCTCATATCACTTATGTGTGATTATGATTGATGTCTAATGAAAGCATTCATTGCATTCATACATCGTGTATATACCATGCTCATGCATCATTCATCATGTATCACTCCTAACGTTTGATTCTTGCAGCCATCATAGATTCATTTAGATGGTCCAGAGGGTCAGATATTTGGTTTTTTTGGAGATCGACATTTTAAGTTTAGGGTTAGAATTAGAGGTCAGTTCAAAGTTGAGTTTAAGCCATCAAGAAATAAGATTAGAATGGATAAAGAGTAATTCAATGAGACTGGAAGAGTTACTGATGAGGCAACAAGGTTTTCATCTTTAAAGAAAAGGTTAGTTGCTTCTATTTCAAGGCCTTTAATGACAAGAGACGAATTACATCAAAGACTAGATAGACGTCTTTAGGAGTTTAAGGAGAGGTTGTTAGGTATGATTGATGGGATGGTTGCTTCTTCAACATCGACCACTAAAGCTCGGCTTATAGCACCTACTCGTGAGATAGTGGAGCTGACATATGTTAGGGAAACTGCCATAGTAAATGCTACTATATCTCGAGACCTACCAAGGAAGGAAAGAAGGCATGAGCTGAAAAATGATTATAGTAAGGAAAAGGATAAATATTATGTTCCTCCAATGACAAATACGAGAGTGGAGGTCTTAGTGTTAAGGATGCAGTTTTCAAGAAAATGGAAGAGAAGGTTAAAGCAATGTCCAGATTATTATCTGCTGAAAGGGGAATGAACCCCAAGGACAAAGATTTGGATGGAGATGAGTTATTGCCCTAGAGGTTCAAGATGCCCGACTTACCAAGATTTGATAGTACTTTAGATCCTTCGATGCATGTTAAACAGTACATGCTGATCATAGAAAAGACCACTTTGACCAAAAAGTAAAAGGTGGAGTATTTTGTCTGAGCTTGATAGGCCCTACAATTGATTGGTATCATAAATTGGATAGGCACACTAAAGAAGACTGTAATTTTCTAACTAAAGAGTTTCTCAAGCAGTATGATTGTAGTACTAGGATAGAGGTTACTTTGAAAAACCTTAAACCACTCCAACAGAAGCATGACAAATCTTTTCATGAGTACCTTACTAGATGGAGGAATCGGGTAATGGAAATGAAGAGAAAGCCTGAGAGAAAGCCTGAAGATGAAGCATTTAAAGGATTGGAAGTCTCTAAAGGATATAGCCATAGAAACTGAAGGAGAGCATTTGGCCAGAAGGGCCAATAATGAGGGTGCAAGAAGGAACTTTGGTAATAACAAGGCAATAAAAAATAATAGTGGAGCAAATAGGACTGGAAAGATAGCTAAAGTGTTTACTATAGAGGCTAATTAGAGACACTATTCCAATCTCGGTAGGTCACTGTCTTGGGTGTTGGGCTGGTTGGGCAGGGAAGGAAAGCTTTAGCCATTGCCATTGACACCTACAAAGAGTCAAGGGCTGCCTCATTATAGGAAATATCAGTAATGTGCCTATCATTAGATTACTAAGCATCTCACTGACTATTGCCATACCCTAAAGAATAAGATTTAGGATCTGATAGATAGCAAACAAATTTCAGATCCTAAAAATAGAGATAAAAAGAAGAAAGAAGGTTACAATGTTGTACCGCCTCCAGTATTTATGACTGGGTCTAATTTTTTTGAGTGTTATATCATAAGAGACCTATATGGGAATGAGTATGTAGCTGTTACTCGTTTCACCCCTAAAGTAACAAAGGCAAGTAAAGAAAATCGACCAGTTTCAATGATTGATTATTGAGATTCCCCCACTAAAAGTGAGGATGAAGGGACTATGTTACCTATTGATATCTAAAGTTTGCCCAGTGAGAATAAGGAGGAAATGGGATAGAAGAGAGTGAAGACGATCACTAAAAGCGGAAGGGTGGCCTCAAAAATTGAGAAATATCTAGCTCCTACTGTAGTGCCCACAAAGAAAGAAGTTGAGAAAAATTCGATAATCAAGCAATTGAAGAAAACACAAGCCCAAATTTCTATTTGGGATTTACTGAGGCAATCTCCATCACATAGACATAAGTTGGTGGAAGCTTTAAGTGTTTTTATTGTCGCCACTACTATTTTGGCTTCTGAATTATTAGATTTCATCAAAGGAGGAACAAAAGAGATTGTTATGTATTCTAATGTTGATCTATTTACTGAAGGCAGGAATCACAATTGCCCTCTCTATATCAAAGATCAAGTGAATAGTAAGCACACGACATGTGTGATGGTGAATGATAGATCTTTTATCAATGTTTGTCCTTTGGTGGCAATTCCTACTTTTGAACTAAACGAGAATATACTAAGTAAGTCTGACTTGATTATTTTTACTTATGACAATTGAAAGAGGCAAGTTGCTAGGACCTTCAAGGTTGTGGTTAAGACGGGACCTACTAAAATTAAAGCCGAGTTTATGGTGCTTCCAATTCCTGCCAACTTCTTTGTGTTACTTAGAAGACCATGGTTTCATAAGTTAGGTGGGGTGCCCTTTACGCTGCACCAGATGATCAAAATACCTTATAATGGTCAGGTGGTAACCATCAAAGTTGTAAGGGAAAACCAAGTATCTATGTTGGACATAGCTAAGCAGCCCTTCAGTGGATTTTATGTGTTTGTAATAAGTGATGAAAAGGGTGAGGGTAGCTTTGCTGATAGTCTATAAGTAATCAATATGCTGAAGAAAATGCATTTCTTGCCTGGGGCTGGTTTAGGTAAGAATTCTCAAGGGGTGCAATCTACCATCACTACTAAAGGATAGAAGGATAGGAAAGGGTTAAGTTTCACTAGTCTTGCTGAGAAGAACAAGGGAAAAGAAGTAATGAAGGAAATTCCCCATATTTCACAAAGCTTTATGCCTACATCAAGAGTCTGCCTTTACTCTAAAAAGAACGAGCCTCAGTTGATAGGGGGTGAGATAGTGCTGGGATTTGAGCTATTCAATGATATCTTTGATTAGAAACAAGGGATTATCAAGCCAATTAAGGGTTTTAGGATTAAGAGATCCTTCTGCATCATTCAGCTCGGGATAAAGAGTTGCCCGAGGAGATCATAATCGAGAAGTTGCTTGCTATTTAGGTGAAGGACAAAGAGAAGATGGAGGCTGAAGATCTACCCAAGGCTAACCTAAAGGCTGGAGAGACATCTAATGCCACCAAGACTAAAAAAGATACTTTCAATGATATTGTTTATGTTCCAAAACTTTTTGATGAGAACAATGATTTCTTTTTTGACTATATTAATAAGATGAACAATTTTGCTTATTTGTGTGATGTTTCTCTTGATTTCAAGATGTATAATCATGATCATGAATCATTCATATTTGACATTAACTCAACAAACATTATTTATTTAATCTTGGAACAAAAGAAAACCCAAAGGAAATTTTATTAGCTTCAGACATAACTCCTAAAGAGAGAAAAATTTGAGAAAATATTGAAAAACTATGAAAAAGTCATTGCCTGGGCCTATGAGGACATATCGAGAATAGATTGAGAGATTGTTGAGCATGCCATCCTAACCTATCTAGGATATAAATTGGTTAAGTAAAAGCTTAAGAGACTTAGGCCGAAATGAGCTGAAAAGGTTAAAGATGAGGTCAGAAAGTAAATAGAGGCTAAGTTCCTAGTAGAAGTTCAATACCCCATATGGTTGGCAAATGTCATCCCTTTGGCAAAGAAAGATGGAAAAGTTATAGTCTGTGTAGATTATATGGATTTGAACAAGGCTTGCCCAAAGGATGATTTCCCTTTACCTCACATAGATGTATTGGTTTTAGTGCGGCTGCATATGCCATGCATAGCTTTGTAAATGGATATGCCGGGTATAATCAGATTCTGAGCAATATAGTAGATCAGGCTAAGATATTCTTTATCACTGAATGGGGCATCTATGCCTACCCTGTTATGCATTTTAGGCTTAAAAATGCAAGCGCTACCTATTAGAGGATGGCAACTAAGATACTGGATGACTTGATCCACAAAGAGGTAGAGGTATATGTGGATGAGATGATGATTAATTCAGCTACTCGAGAGGGTCACTACGAGGCATTAGAGAAGTTATTTTAGAGAATTGATAAATATAACCTCTATCTCAATCCAAATAAGTGTATATTTAGGGTTACTTCAGGCAAACTCTTGGGACATGTAGTGAGCCAGAAAGGTATAAAGATAGATCCTGATAAAGTAAAGACTATCAAAGAAATGCCTATGCCTCAGAAGGAAAAGGAGCTTAGGGGGTTTCTAGGAAGGATTTAGTACATAAGAAGTTTATAGCTAAGTTAACTTCAATTTATGAATTAATATTCAAATTTTTAGAAAGGATCAACCAATGGTTTGGAACAAAGATTGCCAGAAAGCATTCAATAACATCAAGGAATATCTTTTGCATTCACCAGTGCTGAGACCACCACAAGCAGAAAAACCTTTAATCTTGTATTTAGCCTTAGAGGATAGTTCAGTAGGGGCAATAATGGCTCAAAAGGATGATTTTGGGATTGAGTATACAATGTACTACCTCAGCAATAAGTTTTTTCCTTATGAAGCTAAGTACATAGAAGTTGAGAAGATTTGTCTAGTAGTCATTTGGGCTTTTAAGAAACTGAGGCATTACTTTCATTCTTATAGAGTACAAATTGTAGCTAAATAGAACCCTCTTAGGTAATCGCAAGAAGCACCCTTAATCTTGAGGAAGATGAAAAGGTGGTTAATCCTTGTATAGGAGTTTGATATAGAATACATCACTAGAAAAACCATTAAATGAAGCGCCGTAGCAAAATTCCTAGCTGATTAGCCCTTAGAAGAAGAAAAGGTAACCTATGAGTTTCCTGATGAGGATATCACAGCTATAATGGCTAAGGGTTGGCAAATGTACTTTGATGGAGCTGTGAATAACAAAGGAGCCAGAGTGGGATTAATCCCAATAACCTCAAAGGGAAAGAAAATGCCTTTAGCCAAGAAACTAAGGTATAGAGCCACAAATAACAAAGTTGAATATGAAGCTTGTATCTTTGGGTTGGAAGCTTTGCTAGCTATGGGGAAAAAATCTACAAAAGTATTCAGAGATTCATCCTTGGTAGTTTATTAGGTGAAGGATGAATGGTCTATGAAAGAAGAATGGTTATTGCCCTACCTTAATTGTCTGAAAGCCTTAAGTAGCTAATTTGAGATTTGTACTTTAGGGTATGTGTCTAGAGATGAGAACCAATTAGCAAATGCCTTTACCACCTTAGTATCAATGTGAGATAACCCAAGAGGAATAAGTATAAAGCTTGTATTGATTTTGAGTTCTGATAGGCCATAATTTAAAACTAAAAAGATTCTGGACATTGAAGTGGATGATGGGAAACCTTAGTACTACGACATTCAGAATTACTTAGAAAGGTTGATATTTTTGGAGGAAGCCATTGAAAAGGACCAAAGAACGATCTGCAAGCTATCAACTCAGTTCATTACTGTAGGTAGAGTACTCTATAACAGACAGCATGATGGTATCCAATTGAGGTGTTTAAATGAGAAAGAGGCTAAAAAGGTAAAAAAAGAAGTACATACAGTTGTGTGTGGAGCTCATATAAATGGCTTGGCTTTAGTAAAGAAGATTATAAGCCAAGGATTCTTCTGGCTTATGATGGACACTGACTATTCTAAGTACATCAAAGAATGTTAGTTATGCCAACATTATACAAATTTAAGACACTTGCTAGTTTTTGAGTTATGCAACCTTACATCGCTTTGGTCATTTGTCGGATGAGGCGTAGACATCATCGGTATGATCCATCTGCCAGCTTCGAATAGGCACAAGTTTATTATATTGGTTATTGATTACTTCACAAAGTGAGTAGAAGCAGAATCCTTCAAGAAAGTAGATGCTAGGGATATGGCTAAATTCATTGAGAGGAACCTAAAATGTAGATATAGTTTGCCTCGCCACATAGTATTAGATAATAGGTTGTAATTTTTTGGTGAAACTAGATAGATGCTCATAAAATATGGGGTTCAACATCACAGGTCTTCTCCTTATTGACTTAGGCAAATGGGGTAGTCGAGGTAGCCAACAAGAATGTCAAAAGAATTTTGGCTAAAATGGTTTGAACTTATAAAGATTCGACCGATAAGCTACCTTTTCATATTATGGGGTTACAGGACCATAGAGAACTTCTACAGGAGCTACTCTATTTTCTCTAGTGTATGTGATAAAAGCAGTACTACTAGTGAAAATTAAGCATCAGTCTTTGAAGGTGGTTTTAGAAGTTAAATTACTAAAAATAGAGTGGGTCAGATAGAGATTATTGTAGCTCAACCTACTAAATAAAGATAAGATGTGGGTATACTATAACAATTAGGTTTACCAAAAAAGACTAACTCGTTCGTTTGTAAAAAAAGGTTAGGAAACATCTCTTGAAGGAGGGAGATTTGGTGTTTAAATAGATAAAGCCTAGAATTCTAGATATATAAGGAAAATTCAGGTCCACTTAGGAGGGACCTTTTGTGCTAAAGAAGTTGTTGTCCAAAGGAGCTGCTATTCTGACTGACAATGATGGCAATGAGTTCAGAGAGCTAGTAAATATAGACAAATTAAAGAGGTTCTATGGCTAAGACTAAAAAGAGAAAAAGAAGAGAACAAAAGCCCTATGACAAAAATAAAAAAAATGACGGCCTTGCAAAATTGGGTGCCTTGTTAGGGTAAAAATCGCAAAAAGGCATCTTGGTAAAAAATTAGAGGTTGAGAGAAAATAATAAATCAAGAAAATCCGAGAAGGATGATTGATGACAGGAGTTATAATGCTTTAAAATTTCTTTTTTGAGATTAATTAAAATATGTCATTGAAATAATGTCGAATAATGATCGTGTATACTGAAATCAGAAAGAATACCAAATATGTATTTAAAAGCATTATTAATATATCCAAAAGGAGTTCCTTTTCTTTTTATGTGTCCGAAATTTAAAAAGTTCTAATAAAAGTAAAAATAGACTCCATGATAATATATAGTCTTGTCTATCTCTATCACATTGCTCTTTCCATCCAGGTGCCCAAGGTGAAAAGTCTTATTATCAACCGCCAGACTTGTAACCCATTGCTTGTACGAGGTGAAGGTGGTGAAGTCAGAGGTGCCAATCTTAGGAATAATAGTCCCCATAAAAAGTCGAGTTCAAATCCTCCGGTAGTAGTCTAATAGAAAAAGAGTAGAAAGTATATCACTTTGAAAAGTTGATGTGTACCTAATGATATCATGATAGCAGACAGTAATGTAAAAGGTGGCTCGGTGTAATCCAATAAGGCAATACATCTAGAAGGTCCATCTCGAACTATAAAAGGAATTGGCAGCCAGGTACACCTGAATATGATGTCATCATCTGTTAATTGAGACAACCAATTGATTCCCTCCTGGATTGAGAGGAACTCATGTTGTATATGTTTGAGAATATCATATTTCATAGGGTAAGTGCTTGTCGCCCTGACTCGAGGTGGAGGCTTTGAGCATAGCTGCAGCTTTTCACATAGCCATATCTGAAAAAAAGCTACAGGGGTGAGTTGGATTTATCTCAGGCAAAAAAAGGCAAGAAAATACATGAAAATAAAAAAAGGATGCATTTTCTAACAAGAAAATCTAGTGTGAAAATCCACAAAGGGTACGCTACCTTCAAAACAATTACATACCTGGAGCAAAATGGGGCTACTAGTGAGGCAAGCAAGAGGGTCAATTCGAACAGTATCCAGGCTAAGGATAGTCTTTGCCAAAATTAGGTAAAATGGGTTATGTGCCCTGAGCACACCATCCACAACAATGAATAGTCCATAATCTCCAGTCATCAGATCATCTGAGGGCATCAACAAGTATCGAGCAAAACAACAAAGTAAGACAATGTTGGATTAAAAAGTAGGCACATCATCAAAGTCAGCTAGGACATCATCAATGGCTCCGATGAAAAGTCCTCCCTCAAGGTACTAAGCCCCTGGCCTTAGAAGGAAGGATACCCAAGGCATGATCCACCTCTCTGGGGTAGTTAGGAAAAATTAAAGGCAGACATGGTCGAGTACCAGGTGCAAACCTCACATCAACAATCTCAGCAAATTTTTCATGCAAAGGGCATAACTCTTAGCGTGTGAACCTGGAAACATGGAACCTCGGATCCTAGTACTGATGACAGCAAAAATCAGGTTCCTATCAAATGATACTCTCTTAAAAAATCTCATATTGGAATATGGAGCTAAAAGTGGGTCCCTATAGGTTCTTATGTCATCTAGTGACCAGTGTAACTTCACAAGAGTAGAGGTTGAGATGATAGAAATACTCAAGTAGTCTAAATGTAAAAAAATAAAGGAAACTAAATAACTAAAGAAAAAATGACCAAAAGAAGGAAGAAAGAGGAAAAGAAGAATACTTAGAATAAAGCTTCTTAGAAATTTGGAGGTTAAAAGGCACAAAGACCAAGATAAAATTTGCACTATTTATAAAAAATGTGTGACAGACGGTTGTCCTTCAGAAAACGAGCCATGGCCAGCCTGTCTGTCACCTCTAGATTTCCCAAGTGAATCTCTTCTATATGTCCCATATATTGCACGTACATATTTTTGCACACCTTCTCTTTTTCATTTTGCAGGAAGCGCAAAAGACCCAAGGACAATGTGAAGGTTTTAGAAGATTCTAGATGAGAGAAGGTTTAAAAATTCAAAAAGTACCCAAAATTTCAAGGATTATCAAAGTTTCTAAGGAGTATGTATAATAAATAAATAATTTTTGAGTGTATATATGTAAATATGATAATATTTATAGGAAAAAAAATGAGGTGTATGATGACAATTAATGTAATAAAGTGTAAAATAAAAAAAAATAAAAAAGGGAAAAAGGTGTGATAGACGAGATGTATGTGGTGGCCTTCTGTCACTCAAAAATTTGAAAAATAAAAATGGCTTTTCTTCTTCTTCTTTTTCTTCTTCCTCCTCCTCCTCACTTCACTATAATTGCTATTAACACTTCCCCTTTGATTTCTCTCAGTTTTTCTTATTTTTCTCCCTTGTTTTTCGCTTATTTTACGAGTAGTTTGCGTGGAAACTCATCGTGAATCGACGTGCACATTGGGATAATGTTTATTCTACCTTTTTTTTTATTTTTTTGTTCCTTCAGCCTCTCCACTTTAAATAAGTACTTTCTTATCCCCTTTTCCTTTTTTAATTGTGTTGTTTATGATTTAAATATCTGGTATTGATAATAGGATTAATTTACATGATAAATTCCTTACAGTTTTGCCTTGTAGTCTCACATAATGCCTATAGGAGTTAGACTTAAACTTGTGAACCTTGTTATTGCATGACACTGTAGTTAGTAAAACAGACCTGTAGATACAGTGAGCTAGCCTAAATCAGGATTACCCGATGATGAGGAAATAGCATATTGCTGATAACAAGCTCGGTTCTCAAAGCTCTGATTGTGAATTTCTTATTTTCTCTTAAAAGATTTTTCATAATTTTCTAAATGTTTTCAAATATTTTTGAGTGTTTTAACAAAAAATATATAAAAACCTTGATTTGGGCCTTCACTGGTGACAGGTGGCCATCTGTCTCCGGAGGGGTGCCTATTTGTGGGCCCCTCCCTTCGATGTAGGCTAAACTAGGAGAATTTTGGAAAATTCAGGGTTTAGTGATGAGGGACGACCGCCCCTTATTAAAGGTCACACATCCCTGGCTTGAGACCCAAAATTTCCCACGTTTTTCTGGGATTTCAAAAAAAAAAAGAGTTTATTTCTTAAGATTTATATTAGATTTGGGGGATTTTATCTCCAGATTTAAGGAGATTTAAGTTGGAATTGAACTCAAACTCTCCCTTAGATATAAAAACTCAAATTTAAGGTTTTCTAAAGGGGAGGAATCATTTTTAGGGAGCCACCATTAGAGAAGAAGAATTAGTTTCTCTTTCTAAACCTTGTGCTATAATAATTCTTGTTGAAACACATACACCACATACAAGCAAATTTCATATCTTCTTTTGAGAATCAAGGAGCACAATTCAGAGTAGAGATCTAGACTACATAATTCATAGTCAGAATATCTCCTGAGGGTAACGTTCTAGGCCCATTCATTCCTTTTTTCTCTACAATTTTATTCATATGCTCACATGATTATTTAGCATCAGTTTAATGCATTTTTTACCATATGTGAATGATATACATGCTTATTGATATATGATTCCATTGTTGTATGTATAAAGCTTGAATTTTGCTCTTTTAGTCTTGTAAACATGTGCCATTTTATACATTTTATGTATGATTTGTTGTTATAACATGTTTTGGCATGATTTAGATATAAATGCATGTTTAGGGCTAGAAATATTTTTTACATGATTTTTTTGCATTTTTTTGCATCTGTTTAGAGGTGACGAACAAGAAGATAAACTAACAGACAGCTGTCTGTCATTCGACGGATGGGACATCCTCAGCTTGTCTCTCTATCCATCCTTTGCTCCTTTGTGGCTGTCCGTGAGTGTATTTTGAGTCATTTTTGCATATACTTTAGGCCTTTATGTATTTTTTGCATCATTTATTTGTTTCTTACAATATTTATGCATTTTTTATGTGTTTTTACTTTTGTATAATATATTTGTGTATCTGAATCTATTCTGTTTGCATAAATAAGTCTATGATTATTTTATTATAAATACTAATTCATTTATTTTGTGTGATTGTTTCAAGTAATTGATATATTCATGGCTTTGGAGGGTTTACGATTTTTTTGTATGGGAAGTTGTGCTCCTATACTAGTTACCATCTCTACTCCCTGGTCGTATCGATTATTTTACTTTATTTTATTTATTTATTATGGCTTTGTTTATTTATTTATTTATTTTTGCAATTATTTGTTATTTTATTTTGGATGTATTATTTTTTGGCGTTATAATAGTTAGTAAAAAATGATTTTTTCAAGCACGTTAAAAAAATAGATACTTAAAATGTTTTTTAGCAAATAAATTGGATTTTTTTATAAAAAATGGGCCAATGTCTAATTTTGAGCCCAAATTCATATAATATGTAATAAAAAGTATTTTGTAAATATGCATGGGGGAGCTAATGCTTCCAAATTAAATCGATAGTCATTTTATATATTTATATTAATCTTTTTTTGTATTATTCTTTGAAATAACTTGCCTCTGTAATAATTTTTAAGTATAATTTTATTTTAAACATTTATTTACGGCTTTTTTGTTTGCATGGGATGCTTTAAAATTCTATCATATGCATTGTGTGAGAGAAAAGAGTAAATTAATTTTAAAACTCAATTATAAGTCAACATCTAACCAAAATTCCTAATAAGATGGATGTCCCGTACAACAGTCTCTGTATGGGCATCAAAATAAGGTCGAGAATATATTCCCAATATTTTGTTGGGTGGCAACTTCGTGTCACTAGCCTCTTTAAGCCCACTAATAGATGCTTTTATGGGTTGACTATCAACAATAATTTGGGCTTAATCCTTTTTATTGCGAAGCATCTAGTTTGTGATTAAAAGCAAGCCTCCTCTGGTCTTGGGCCCTAAAAGCGAGCCTCTGAAAGCAAACCCAAAAATGAAGGGCAGCTCTGGTGCATATCACAGTGGTAACTCCAATGGAGACCAAAGAGACCTTACTCCAAAAATAATTTTGGTTAAGTTATTTATAATTGAGTTTTATTTGTTAATCATATCTCTTTTCTAAACTGCATTTCTTGCATTCATCTTAGAGCTTTAAAATTAAGTTAGGCGTCCCTTTTCAACCCCGGTGCTATCCTGAAGAACGCCTTATGTTCATTCAATGTAGAAAGGTGTCAAGGAGACCTACCAGCCCAAGTCTAGTACCAAATGGTATATAAAATGGTGACCCATTGTGATGAGCTAAACCTATTGGCAGGGACCATACTTGGGTAGCTCTAAAGTTTCATCATCCTTGAGTCAAGCCCATGTAATGACAATAGTAACTTTCCCTAGGTTGTATAACCATAATAACTTTTGCTTGCTATATGGACCCTTATGTATTGATCAAACTCAAACATATTAAGAGGGTACCAGTCAAAGGCTGCCATGCCTTGGCAGGCCTAACCCTATCTGTATGAGTTAGTCAAAATATATAATGATTAAAACCCATATGCCTGCACTTTTAATTAAAGAGGTCAGGTTACCAGTATTTTGCTGCACACCATTCGAGTCCATTAGGTACGTTGTTGATCCATAGGTTAAGCCCACCTAGGAAAGAGATTGTACGGCCTCTTGTGTGAGATTAATAAGGTTGGAAGGCTGTTGCTACGCTTGTGTGTGGTTGTGATTGATGCTTAACAAAATCATGCATTACATTCATACATCATGTATATACTATGCCCATGTATCATTTACCAAACATCATTCCTAACTTGTGATTCTTGCAGCTATTATAAACTCATGTAGGTGGTCTAGAGGATCAGACGGGTACCTAGTTTGAAGATCTATATCCATTCTACTTAGATTAGATTTGAGTTTAGATTTGGGTTCAAAAGTCAGTTCTAAGTTGGGTTCAAGCTAGTTATCAGAAAGCAAGCAGGAAATAAGTTTAAAAATGGCAAACGATAAATTGAATAAGATCGAGCTCGAAAATGAGCCTAAGAGAGTGGCTGATGACACCACCGTGAGGTTTCTATTCTCGAGGAAAAGGACAAATGTTACTTCTATTGGGCCTTTGATAGTGAGGGATGACTTAAACTGAAGACTAAATAGGCATCTATAGGAGTTTAAGGAATGGATGTTAGCTATAATCGGTGGGATGGTGGCTTATATAGCACCTAATGATAGAACTTAGTCTATAGCACCTGCTCATGAGACAACAGAGCCAACACACATTGGGAATATTGCTGCAGCTTATACTACTGTGCTTCAAGACCCACTTAGGAGGGAGAGGAGGTATGATCCTGAGGATGACTTCATAGAGGAGGAGGACGAAGACTATGTCCCTCCAATGATGAATATAAAGATAAGAGGTAAGCTACTGGGACCTTTAGGGCTATGGTAAAGATAAGATCCATTGAGATTGAAGCTGAGTTTATAGTCTTGCCTATCCCAATAAATTTTATGTGCTTTTCAGGAGACCATGGTTTCATAAGCTGGGAGGAGTACCATCCACATTACACCAGATGATTGAAATTCATAATAATGGTCAGGTGGTCACTATTAAGGTAATAAGGGAGAATTAGGTGTCTATGCCTGGAATAGTCGAATAGCCATTTAGTGGGTTTCATGTGGTGGTTATTTGTGATGAAGAGAATGAGGGTAGCCTTCCTGATAGTCCTTAAGTAATTAATATGCTTAAGAAGATAAATTTCTACCTAGTGCTGGTTTGGGCAAGAATTCTCAAGGACCTCAAACCGCTATAGCTACTAAGGGTCAGAAGGACAAAAAAGGATTAGGCTTTGTAGGCTCCAGTAAGAAGGGTAAGGAGAAGGAAGTAGTGAAAGGGATTCCTTACATTTCTTAGAGTTTTGTACCAGTTTCAGGCTTGTGTCTTTATTGTGGAGAAAATAAGTCTCAAATGATAAGGGGTAAGCTAATACCGGGGTTTGAGCTATTCAACGATGTCTTTAATTGGGAACAGGGAATTATCAAATCAGCTGAGGGTTTCTGGGATGAGGAGATTCTGTTGCACCATTAAGCCTAGGATAAAAAAGTGCCAAAGGAAGTCATGACAGAGAAGTTGCTTGCTACTCAGCTGAAAGGCAAATGGAAGATGCAGGCCTAAGAATCACCCAAAACTGATCCAGAGGCTGGAGAGACATTTGATGTTGACAAGATTGGAGAGGACAATTTTATTGATATTGTTTATATTCTTAAACTTTTTGATGAGAACAATGTTTTCTTTTTTGATTATATTAATGAGATGAATAATTTTGCTTACTTGTGTGATGTTTCTTTTGATTTTAATATGTATGATCATGATCATAAAGTATTTATATTTGACATTAAATCAACAAAGACATGTTTATTTAATCTCGAAACTAAAGAAAATCCAAAGGAAATTTTATTAGTATCAGATATAACTCCGAAAGAGAGAGAAAAATTTGAGAGAATATTGAAAAAATATGAAAAGTCTTTGCCTGGACCTATGAAGATATGCTAGGAATAGATTGAGAGGTTGCTAAACATGCCATTCCAACATACCCGAGGTACAAACCGGTTAAGCAGAAACTTAAAAAACTTAGGCTTGAGTGGGTTGAGAAAGTTAAAGATGAAGTCAGAAAGAAAATAAAGGATAAGTTCTTAGTGGAAGTTCAATACCCCACATGGTTGGCAAACGTAGTCCCTATAGCAAAGAAAGATGGGAGAGTAAGAGTTTGTGTTGATTACAGGGACCTGAATAAAGCCTTCCCTAAAATGATTTTCCTTTATGTCACATAGATGTTCTGATCGATAGTGTAGCTACTTGTGCCATGTACAACTTTATGGATGGATATACTAGGTATAATCAGATTCTAAACAAGATAGTGGATAGGATCAAAATAACTGAGTGAGGGACATATGCCTACCGGGTCATACCTTTTGGACTTAAAAATGCAGGTGCTACCTATCAAAGAATGGCCACTAAGAGTTTAGATAACTTAATCTATAAGGAAGTAGAGGTGTACATGGATGACATGATGATCAAGTAAGTTACTAGGGAAGGTCACTTCGAGGCAATAAAGAATTTTTTTTAGAAGATCAGCAGTACAATCTTTTGCTCAACCTAAAAAAGTACATATTTGAAGTCACTTCAGGTAAGCTTTAAGGCCATTTGGTGAGCCAGAGAGGTATAGAGGTGGATCCTGACAAGGTAAAGGCCATTAGAGAGATGCCAATACCCTAGAAAGAAAAGGAAGTGAAAGGGTTCTTGGACAAGATCCAATACATAAGTAGGTTTATTGCCAAGTTAACTTTGATTTGAGAAACAATCTTCAAGTTGCTTAGGAAAGATCAACCCATAATCTGCGATGAGGATTGTAAGAAAGCTTTTGATGCCATTAGGGAATTCTGCTACATCTGCCAGTGTTGAGACCACCTTAGATAGGTAAACCTCTAATTTTTTACCTAGAAAAAGAAGACAGTTTAGTAGGGGCTATGATGGCACAAGAGGATGATTTCGAGATTGAGTACGCAGTATACTACCTCAGTAAGAAGTTTTTCCCTAATGAGGTGAAGTACGTAAAAGTTGAAAAGATTTGTCTAGCAGTCATATGGGCATTAAAGAAGTTGAGACACTACTTTCATTCTTACAGGATACGAGTTGTGGCTAAACAAAATCCCTTTAAATACTTACACGAAGCCCCTTCATTGTTAGGAATGATGTGAAGGTGGTTGATTCTCCTATAAGAGTTCGACATAGAATACATCACTAGAAAAACCATTAAAGGAAGAGCAGTAGCCAGGTTCCTAGCTAATCAACTTTTAAATGGTGAAAAGATGACTTATGAATTCTTCGATGAGGACATAGCATCCATAACAATGCAAGGTTAGTAGATGTACTTCGATGGAGTTGTAAATGATAATAGAGCAGGAGTAAGAGTGATCTTGGTTACCTTAGAAGTAGAAAGGATGCCATTAGCTACCTTGGTGTCCATGTGGGATAATCCAAAGGGAATAATTATAAAGCCTGTGTTAATTTTGAGTTTCGATAAGCCATACTTTGAAAAGGAACAAATCATGGATATCAAGGTAGATGATGGAAAGCCTTAGTACTATGACATCCAGAATTACCTAAAAAAGTCAATGTTCCCTGAGGAAGCAACTAAAAAGGACCAGAGAATGATTCGTAAGCTATCAATATAGTTTATTATTGTAGGAGGAGCACTTTACAAAAGACAGCCTAATGGAATCCAACTCAAGTGTTTGGATGAGAAGGAAGCAAAGAAGGTAATGGAGGAAGTACATGCAGAAGTGTGTGAATCCTATATGAATGGCTTAGCCTTGGCAAAAAAGATCATGTGGTAGGGTTACTTTTGGCTTATGATGGACACTAATTGTTCTAAGTATGTCAAAGAGTGCCAGTTGTGCCAACAGTATGCAGACCTGAGACATTTACCCATTTCTGTGTTATGTAACCTCACATCACCATGGCCTTTTACTGTATGGGGAAGAGATATTATAGGAATGATTCATCCACCTGCTTCAAATGGACATAGATTCATCATAGTAGCCATTTATTATTTTACCAAGTAGGTAGATGTCGAATCTTTCAAAAAGGTAGATGCACGGGATATGGCCAAGTTCATTAAGAAAACTTTAATATGCTAATATGGTTTGCCTTATCATGTGACCTCTGAAAATAGGTTATAGTTTTCAGGTGAAACCAGACAAATGCTTATCAAGTATAGGGTTCAACATCACAAGTCTTCTCTTTACAGACCTCAAGTAAATGGAGCGGTCGAAGCAGCCAATAAGAATGTAAAAAGAATCCTAGCCAAAATGGTACGAACCTATAAGAATTGGGTTGATAAGCTCCCCTTTCGCACTATAGGGTTATAGGAACACAGTTAGAACTTTAACAGAATAGCCTTTATTCTCTTTGGTCTATAGAACAAAAGTAGCATTACCAGTAGAGATTAAGCATCAATCTTTAAGAGTAGTTTTGGAAGCTGAGATACCAGAAGCAGAATGGACTAGATAGAGACTATCATAGCTTAATCTGCTTGATGGGGATAGAATGAAGGCATACTACCACAATCAAGTTTATCAGAAGAGGTTAGCCTGTTCATTCAGGAGGAAAGTTAGGAAGTACCCTTTGAAAAAAGGTGATATGGTGTTCAAACAGATAAGGCCAGGAATCCCAAATATCCAAGGCAATTTCAGGCCCATATGGGAAGGACCTTTCCTATTTAAGAAGTTGTTATCTAAAGGCGCTACTATTTTGTCAGACAATGATAGAAATGAGTTTAGAGAACCAGTGAATATTGACAGATTGAAAAGGTTCTATGGGTAAAGACTAAAAGAGAAAAATAAGAGAATTAATGCCCCCTGGGTCGAAAACTAGAAATAATGATGGCCTTGATAAAATTAGGTGCCTTGCTAGGGTGAAAATTGAAAAAGAAATCCTAGGCAAAAATTAGAAGCTAAGAGAAAATAATCAATCAAGAAAATCCAAGAGGGTTGATTGATGGTAGGAGTTATGATGCCTGTAAAGTTTCATTTCGAGATTGAATAATATGTGTCATTGAGATAAGGTCAAATATTGATAATGTGTACTGAAATTAGAAATAAATTTCATGCATGTATTCATAAATGTCATCTTAGTAGTTGAAGATAACATTTTTCTATCAATGTTCAATAAAAACGAAAACATCATCTATGAAAATATATAATCTAATCTATCAGTATCACATCTCTCTCTCCATCCAGGTGCCTCAGGTGAGAAAGTTTATTATCGGTAGCTGGACTGGTCATCCATTGCTTGTTTAAGTTAGAGGTGATGAAATCATAAGCATTAGTATTAGAAATAGTAGTCCTCACAAGAAGCTGACTCTAGATCCTTTGATAATACTCTATCACAAAGTGAGCAGTAAAAATGCATCCACGGAAGCCCAGTGGATGCCTAACAATATCTTGCTTACCCCCAAACTAGCGAACACAATGGGTAGAGACATAAAAAGTGGCTCGATGAAGTCCATAGAGAGGAACGCATCTTGACTCTCCATCCTTGACCACGAAAGTAATAGGCAACCAAGGGTACCTAAACCTGATGTCAGCATCTATTGAATGGTCGAGCCATTTAATTGCATCCTGAACTGACTGAAACTCAAGTTGAAGATGTCTAGTTATGATATGCCTTATGGGGTAGGTCTATATGAC
Organism: Excoecaria agallocha; assembly: GCA_037975025.1. NCBI lineage: Eukaryota > Viridiplantae > Streptophyta > Magnoliopsida > Malpighiales > Euphorbiaceae > Excoecaria > Excoecaria agallocha. Next base: position 10,398,860 of record CM075819.1, on the reverse strand, counting down.
TCTAACTAGAGGAGGAGGCTCTAACAATAGTTGTAGCTTCTCGCGAAGCCATACCTGAAAAAAGTCGTTAGGGTGAGTTGGGTTTATCTTAGGCAAAAATAAGGCATAGAAATGCAGAAAAATCCACAAGGATGTATATTTAAACAAGAAAAGCTAGTATGAAAACCCACAAGGGGTGTACTAACTTCAAAAATAAGGACATACTTGAAGAAGTGTGGGGCTAACTATAAAGAAGGAAGAAGAGCCACGTTAAGAAAGAGACCTATGGTGAAAGTCATCCAAGGCATTGATGGTCTCTGCCACGATCAGGGAAAATGGATTATGCCCTCCATGTATGCCATCCACAACACTAAACAACCTATAATCTGCAGTTATGGTATCACCAACATGCAGCAATAGGCACCGAGCAAGACCATAAAGCAGTACCACACAAAAATAAAAGGTGGGAATGTCATCAAAGTCAGTCAAGACATCAATCAGCCACTCTAGTGGAAATGTCTCCCTATGAGGTACTAAACCCCTAGCCTTAGAAGGAAGAACACCTAGGGCATAGACCACCTTTTTGGCATAGATAACCACAAGAGAGGGCAAGCATGGTTAAATGTCGAGATCAAAATTGACACCTACCATAATAGCAAACTCTTTAGGTAAAGGACATAACTCCTGATGAGTGAACTAGAATACGTGAGATATTAGGTCCCAATATCAAAGAGCAGCAATTAACAAGTGCTTATTTGGAGAAGTTCTCCTCAAAAACCTCAAACTTGAGTAAGGAGCCAAAAGAGGGTCCTTTTAAGTTTTCGAGTCATCTAGTAACCGATGAAATTTTGCAAGCCCAACAGTCATAGTTATGAGATTTATAAGAAGTTTAAAGTGAAGGAATGATAAAGAAGAAAATAAATGACTGGAAGAAAAATAGACAGAAAAAAAGAAAGGAAAGAAGAAGAAGAGTGAGAAGAATACCTAATGGAAGCTTCTTGGAAGATGAAAAGTCAAAGGCACAAAACCTAAGAAAATCAAGCATTATTTGTAGAAAAGTGATAAGGGATAGTCATCCCTCACCAGGAGCGAGCCACAGGTTGCCTGTCCCTCACCTTTAGAAGGCTAAAAGTTACACATTTGCATGTCTCATGCATTGCACATACATATTAGCGCATTTTCCTTTGTTTGCATTTTATAGGGGATTTAAAAGGCTTGATGACCTAAATATTCAGCCTCAAAAGATCTAGAATGTCTGGTACATAAAAATTATTCATCCATAGAGAAATGACTAATTTCAAGCGGTATTTCAGATTTTTGGACACCTGTATGTAGTAAAATGTAATTAAAACTTGTAAATATTGTAAAAATAATATTGTAACTCATAAAAAAGTGTTAGTAATGTTTTAAATTAATTTTAGATGGATAGAGAATGAAAAATCGATGAGAACGGTCAAAAAATCAAAGAAAACATAGTTAAAATGTGAAAAATAGGAGCAAATTAAGAATGAAGGGCATTTCGATCATTTTGGCCTAAGGGACGGGACAATTTTTCATCCCATCTATTGCTAGGCACAGACAGGCTTCCCATCCCTCCCTCAATTTTAATAATATAAAGGCCATTTTTTTCATTTTTTGGCCAAAACTCTATAACCTCCGACATTTAAGTTCTCTCTACGGTCTTTTAAGCATTTCTCTCTCGTTCGATATCCAATTTGTGAGCCGTCTGTGCATATGGACTCCTATGAGTGAGGCACACTTCATAGAGCATCATTTTTCTATCATTTTTCTTTTTTTTTTCTTTTTGTATTCTCCAAGATGCCTCGCAGGACAGCACGTCCCTAGCCATCCTAGCCAATACCGGCTTATATGATGCCCGAACAGCCTCGAAGATATCGGGCTTTGGGCCAAGTTCAGTACAGGTCAAACATATATATGTCCAAATAATTCCTTGAGGACTTTGGATTACTTCAGGAGGCTAACAGGCTTTTAGCTAATGTAGGCTGGACTGATTTCTTTGCCTCGGCCTATAGGACATCACTCAGAAGGTCTTTGCTACCCTACAGTATAGGGGATATTAGTGGTCAGACACCTAGGAGGGGGCTATATGATTCAGAGCCTTAGGGATGCGATATAAAATCACTAGGCATAAATTTTCAGAGGCCATGGGAATTCCCAGTGGACCAGGCACAATCACACCCCCAGATTGATGGACAGGTATAGATGAAGGGTTGTGACCTTACCAAGAGCCATCTACAGCTCCGACAAGGTGAAAAGAACGATGTTAGATCTTCAAATATATAGATACCTTTAGAGAGTATTATCTGCCTCATACTGTAACATTAAATCAGCAAATATCAGCAGCTTGTAGGGGATCCTGGAGGGCTACCACATAGATATCAGCCATGATATCATCGCGACATTGACCAGGGTAGGCACCACGCCGAGGACCTAGGTATGTGTAGGTCGAGTCATCCTAGAAAGTATTCATTTAGACTTGCAGGTTGCAATCATGATGAGCATGGTGGAGCCCATAGAGGGGCGTGAGGGAGAGTACATATTGATCACTGTGCTAGAGACCTGCTAGAGATGTGGCCTTGATCCTATAGTTTCGATGCAGCACCAGGGTAGGACGACCAAGGTCAGGTACTAACGGAGGCACTAATAAAGCCTCAAGAATTGCTAGAGTAGCTACCTAAATAAGAGGACCAGACAGATGAGCCTTGGGGGTCACAGGAGCCATAGGGGGCAGACATCAACTTAGACTATGAGTTTGACATACATATTGATATACAAAACCTTTTGGATGGATCTCTACAGAGACCAGTACCTCTCAGATCACCCATCAAACATTAGAGGTCATCGGCTGTGAGGAGGTTTTCCCCATATGGCCATCTAGAAGCATCTTCTTCTATTGCTCCTCCACCTTATAGGCACCCAAAGGCATCTACATCGACTGAACCTCTGCCACCTGTTACATCATCCTCAACATAAACACCTTCAGCCACTCCATTAGATGATTTCTCCATGAGGCTAGCAACACTGAAGGAATCTAGCAGACACTAAAAGTAGACATTATAGACTATACTTATGGTAGTGTAGTCTCTTCAAGCCTTACCAACAATTGTTCAGACCTTATAGGCAGAGGTACAGGGCCTCAGAGCAGGTATAGAGGTTGTAGACCGTAAATTTGACAAGTCCTTACAAGTGGTTGATGACTCTTTTACTCAACTCAGAGATCGCGACACCCATATCAAGATAAAGATTCTTGGGCTCAAATGGGCTGTGATCAAGATTGATGATGAGTTGAGGAGATACATCGGGTACCTAAAGGGAGATTTGATGAGGTATTTGGAGAGCCATTCCTGAGTAGTCCTTCAGGTGGGACAGGGGTAAAAAAGTCTAGCAGATGTGATAACAAATATCCTATAGCATTTGACATCAGTGCTGCCAGGCTTCAAGTTTATATTCATATAGGCAGGAGAGCAACCACTTATAGTACCTCAGGCTATGGCTCTAGCCTGACCTCTTAGGCTATTAGCATTCAGACCACCATCAGGGCCAACTTATCGCCGAGCATTAAGACCAGGGAACTTATAGTGATTTATTTTGTATTCAGGGAATTTACCTTTTTTTTTTAAAAAATTTTGATGTATGTAAAAAGAGGTGTTATATATAATTTATCTTGTAATTTTGTGTCTCATCTTATTTATGTCCTTTATGATTGGAAAATAAATGAATGTGAATGCCATTTAATTAACAAGATGATTTGTAAATAACCTTACCATGACAAAACAAGGCAAAAGAAAAGATAATGGTAATAACAGAACTAAAAAATAGAACAAAAAAGAAAAAAAGAAAAATTTAATAAGGAGTACACTAATATTTAATATCTTTCACATCAGGTACTCAAAACCCCACCATAGGGCATACATTTACTCTTTCAACTATAGAAAAATAAAAACACCTACCTTCACTACAAAGAATTACCCAAATAGGAGTCCATTCATCATAAACTAGGGCAACTATTACCATCCATTGGAACGTGAGAGGCTTCAATCTGAACACATTAAAAGCCACAAGTTGATGTTGAAAATAAAGAACTATTGGATAAGAGGCAACAGGGAGTATGCCAGAATAGATTTCAACATCTTAGTGGCTCCTCACAGATGCATATTTGCCAGAATGACTTCAAGCATCTTAGTGATTTTCCTAGTGGATAAACATTTATTTGTTAGAAATATCCCTAGCTGAGCCATTACTTTAGAAAGGAGCAACCAAATCTCCCAAGAAAGAACAAATCGACAGGTCGGCTAATGGATGACACAAATCAAATATTGCCCTAGCTCATTTGATGTTGCAGGATGACTCTAATATCAATCAAATTATGACATATTGTTCTAACTCTACATGCCGACAAATTGGCGCTAGTCACAACATGTTTCAGCAATTTGATTCTGCATACCCTAAATTCTAATCAAATGCTATCAAGTCAACCTTATTCTATATGCTATAGGTGCTAATCATGAAAACCTTTGTTCTTATTGCAATTTTATATGCCCCAGGTGCTAATTGGATAAGAGGAGACTTCTTGCCCTTTAATGGAGTTGGTCTTAAGCCATCTCGATTATGCATTCCCCAGGGGCTAATCAGATGCATTTAAATAACCTAATTCTTTATGCCCCAAGGGCTAATCAGAGTTAATTAATCTGTCTTGATTTTGAATGCCCCCAAGCGATGATCAAACAGTCAACCCAGGATTAGCACATCGACAAATTGATGTCAAATATCCAAATTTAGGGTTAACATATTGATAAGATGACAATAACTACCCGACCAAGAGACTCACTAGCTTAAAAAGGTACGTGTTGTAATCAACCAAGAGATTTGTTGCCTCAGGTACACATCTTTTTTCTTGTACTCTGAATTTTGGCTCACTTTGGCACCAGTGCACCAGCTTCCCATAATTGGGGGCAACTATAGACACTGTGACCTAAGGCATCCTAGATTAGGTATACCTGATGATGAGGTGATAGCATATTGCTGACAACAAGCTCGGATCTCAAAGCTATAATTATGAATTTATCATTTTCTCTTAAAAGATTTTTCATGATTTTCTAAATGTTTTCAAATATTTCCAAGTGTTTTAACAAAATATACATAAAAAACCTTGATTTGGGCCTTCAGTGGTGACAGATGGCCATTTGTCACCTGAAGGGTGCCTGTTTGTGGGTCCCCTCTCTCTAGTGCAGGCCAAACTAGGGGCATTTTAGAAAATTCAGGGTTTAGTAATGAGGGATAGCTGCCTCTCATTGAGGGATGCCTATCCCTGGCTCGAAACCCCATATTTTCTCATGTTTTCCTGGGTTTTCAAAAAAGGCGAGTTTATCTCTTAAGATTTATTTCGGATTTGGGGGATTTTATCTCTAAATTTGAGTTATAATTGAACTCAAACTCTCCCTTAGGTATAAAAACTCAAATTTAGGGTTTTCTAAGGGGGAGGAATCATTTTTGGGGGAGCCACCATTAGAGAAGAAGAAGTAATTTCTCTCTTTCTCTAAACCTTGTGCTCTAACAATTCTTATTGAAACACACACACCACATACAAATGAATTTCATATCTTCTTTTCAGAATCAAAGAGCACGATTCAGAGTAGAGATCTAGACTACAAAATTCATAAAATCATAATATCTTCTGAGGGAAACATTCTAGGCCCATTCATTCTTTCTCTCTCTACAATTTTATTCATATGTTTATATGATTATTTAACATTAGTTTAATATGTTTTTTGCCATATGTGAATGATATGCATGCTTATTGATATGTGATGTGTTGCTGGACTATAAAATATGTTAGAGGCATGTTCTAAACCTTGGATTCATCTATTGTTGTATGTATAAAACTTTAATTTTGCTCTTTTAATCCTGTAAACATGTGCCTTTTATGCATTTTATGTATGATTTGTTGTTATAACATGTTTTGGCATGATTTAGATTATATAAATGCATGTTTAGGGCTAGAAATATTTTTTACATGATTTTTTTACATTTTTTAGTTCTGTCCAGAGGTGATGGATGGGAAGACAGATTGACGGATGATCGTCTGTCATTTGACAGATGGGTCATCCTCAGCCTATCTCTTTGTCCCATGCCTTGCTTCCTTTGTGGCCATCCCTCATTCCTTTTGGCCGTCCCTGAGTGTATTTTTAGGCATTTATGTATTTTTTGCATCATTTATTCATTTCTTACGATATTTATGCATTATTTGATGTGTTTTTACTTTTGTACAGTATATTTGTGTACCTAAATCTATTATGTTTGTGCAAATAAGTCTATATTGTAAATACTAATTCATTTGTTTTGTGTTATTTTTTCGACTAATTGATATATTCATGGCTTTGGAGGGTTTGTGGTTCTTTTGCATGGGAAGTTATGCTTCCACATTGGTCACCATCTCCATTCCTTGGTTGTATCGATTATTTTACTTTATTTTATTTATTTGTTATGGCTTTGTTTATTTATTTATTTTTTCCATTATTTGTTATTTTATTTTGGATGTATTATTTTTCGAGGTTGTAATAGTTAGTAAAAAAGGATTTTCAAGCATGTTAAAATAAAAAGACACTTAAAATGTTTTCTAGCAAATAAATTAAGTTTTTTTAAAAAACATGGACCCATGTCTAATTTTTAGCCCAACTTCATATAATATGTAATTAAAGTATTTTGTAAATATACATGAGGGAGCCAATGCTTCCAAATTAAATTGATAGCCCATTTTATGTATGTATATTGATCTTGTTTTGTATTATTCTTTGGGAAAGTTTGCCTCTATAATAATTTTTATGTGGGATTTTATTTTAAGCGTTTATTTGCCGCTTTTTTGTTTTAATGAGATGCTTTAAAATTCTATTGCATACATTATGTGAGAGAGAGGAAATTAATTTTAAAACTCAATTATAAGTCAACACCTAACCAAAATGCCTAATAAGAGGGATGTCTTGAATACCAGTCTCTGTTTGGGCATCAAAATAAGGTCAAGAATTAATTTCCAATGTTATGTTAGGTGCCGATTCTAGATACCTACCTCTTTGAGCCCACTAGTAGATGCGTTCATGGGTTAACCATCAGTAATAACTTGGGCTTAATCTTTTTTATTGCAAAGTGGCTAGTTTGTGATTAAGAGCAAGCCTCCTCTGGTCTTAGGCCTTAAAAGTAAGCCTCCAAGAGCAAACCCAAAAGCAAAGGTTGACTCCAGCATGATTCACAAAACCTTTAAAAATGAGCATGTAAATAACACTATTTATAGTTCGTTTAATTTTATATCCAATGTAAATAACTTTCCTTGCATTTGTATTTTAAATTGTGATCAAATCGACAAAGGCACCCACGTAGTTGAAATTAATAGCATGCATGTTAAGCTTGTCACATTAGAAGCGAAATAACTTAAACTAAATTGCTTGGTGGCCAATGATGGCCTATGGAAATTATCGAATTGTTTTTTATGTAGGGGGCAGGTAAATTCCTGGCTGAAATACTGATAGATTTTCTTTAGAATTCTATAGATATTTAGAGTGTATATTTTACCTCTTTTGTTATACATGTTTTCTAGATTGACCAATAATGGGTTTAGGTTGTTATAAATTGAGTTGCAAAATTAGTGCTTATTCCTGTATAGGTTGGTTAACTCCGATTTAAACCAGTATGCTACCAAAATTTTTCCATAGTTTTTAGCGAATTAGTTTTAGTTTGCTTGTAACCCACGTTAACCATAAGAAATTAACACTTAGTTTTTGTAGAATGCCATGTAAAGACATTCATGCTATGCCGGCTTTACCTACAACATATGGATAACTCCTCGACAGGCCGGTAGGTATCGAGCCTTGTCTCTAGTCTAGTTTAGATCCAGTCTCTTCATATCCAGGTGGTTTCTATAGACTATAGGGATAACCAAGGAGATTGACGATTTGTTAGCCACGGTGGGGTGGATAACATTTTTTGCTTCAGCCTACTAGACATACCTTGATGTGACCAAAAAGTTTCTGGCAACTTTAGAGTATAGGGACTATCAAAGGTCGAACACCGAGGAGGGCGTAGTCCATTTTAGGCTAGGAGACACCCACTATTGTATCACTCACTGACATTTTATAAAGGCCATAGGACTTCCAATAGGGCCAGATGTCTTGACACTAAAAAGGATAGTTGTTCGGGCATGATGGGCGGTCAATGTTATTGAGGTAGCTTATTTATAAGTGATGCATGTGCACAAGAGGATCGACATTACACACGAGATCATCTCTACCCTACTCAAAGTCACCACAAGCTGACCACACAGATATAATTGGAGGCATAGTGACTTAACTATTGTTAGATCTAGGGGCAGACGAGAGGACGTTTGGATGCACAATATAGGAGGATATATTTATTAACATACAGATTGCTCTGATTATGAGGATGGTTGAGTCGATGTAGGGGTAGGAGGGCCAATATAGGCTATTGATTATCCCAGAGGCCAGAGAGAGTTATAGACTGGACCCTATTGTGCTAGAGCCATCAGCAAGGAGGATGATCAGGATCAAGCTCAGCCACCAGCATAGTAGGATGACTAGGAAGAAGAGCTATACAAGCCTTAGGAGGGAGGCACAGATTCAAACTATGAAATAGACATGCAGCTTGACCTGGATGAGCTCTTTGGTAGGTCAACCACACCTCCGATGCATCCCAAATCACTAATCAGACACCATCGGTCACTAGCCAGGAGGTTAGGCAGGTTTTCACCATATAAACATCCAGAGGTATCCAATTCTACTACCCCACCGCCATTTGGATGCCCTGGGGCATCCATATCCACTACTCCACCACTAGTGCAGCCAATATCAGTTCCCTTACCTAACGATATCTTAAAAAATTTATATGCTATGGAGGAGACTGTTAAGAGACAGGATCAAACCTTATAATTAGTGCTGACTGTGATATAGTCTTTACAGACTAAGGTGTAAGGTATCAGAGCCAATCTAGTGACTATAAGATAGAGGTTTGATGCATCTCTACAGATGGTCGATAAGTCACTTACTTAGATTAGGGAGAAAAGAGACCTTATTAAAGCTGAGGTTCCTAGAGGGAGACAGGCTCTGGTCGAGATAGATGAACAACTCAAGAGATACATTAAAAACTTAAGAGATGATTTGATGAGGTACCTGGAGTAGCATTTTAGAGCAGTCTTTAGGGTAGGATAGGGTTTAGAGCACTTGGCTGAGGTGATAACACAGATTTTACAACCACTGACCACTGTATTGCAAGGATTTGAGTTCAAATTTAAGCAGTAGGAGAAGCAGTCGTTGGCACAAACATAAGCAGTTGCACTAGCTAGGCCTCTCAAACTTTTAGCCTTTCGACCTCTATCTGGACCAGCCTACTATAAAGGACCAAGGCCATCTCAATAGTTTTATCATTTTGTATTCAGGAAGTTTTAAAACTTTTAGATATTTTTTATGTATTTAAATTATGACATGTATTTAGTTTTTGCATTTACACATTTACCTTATATTTTGTTTATTTTTTATTCATGTTTAGTATATCTGGGAATAATAGAAAGACATCATAAAATTGATAATAAAATGCATGATTAAGATAACAGTTTGACAAATAAAAGATAAAATGACAAGACAAAATGAATAATGGACCATTTATGACTAAAAAAAGAAAAATAAAAGAAAAAAGAGAAAAACAAAAAAAAAGAAACAAAATTATGCCTAAAAGACAAAGATCTAACATCAAACCCTTTTCCTATAGGTACTCAAAATCCTCCTAAGAGGCACATACTTCACACTCCATAGAATGGAGGATCGTGTCAATGATACCCACACTAAATTGAATTAGAAGGATAAAGTATTTGTGAATGGAGAATGAAAAAGAATATAGGATAGTTCTTCTTCCTTGAATATGGGCCAAGACACCCACTTAATAATAAGAAGTCACCTAAACAGGTTGAAATCAAAAGAGATGTATAACAAAAAGAAGTGCGGATATTTTTTGATTTTAGAAAAGTTAAGGGAAGTGGTTAAAAGTCGTCCCTATCCCCTTTTTGAAGCTTTTTCACCTTGCTCAGAGGATAGGAAAGACATTTTCTCTATTTCTATCTCATTCACTTCTCCTTTTTGAGCTTTTTTATCTACTCAACCAACTCCCTTAAAAGGTTTGGATCCATTAAAGCTGCAAAATAAAAATGGATAGTTAGAATTCATAAAAGGAAAAATGAAAACACATAGAATAAAACACATGCAAAAATACAAGCTCATGTTCAACCTTAGAAGGTCTAGATAACCTTAAAAGACCAGTCGACCCAAACCGATCGAAAGCACTAAAATGACCAATATCATCCCTAGCTAATAGAAGATCTACAGACATAAGATTTTTCTTGTGACTTATGGCATAACCTATAAGGGTTTTTATGTCTAAGGCAAACATGTCAAGCCTTGAAGACAAATACCTAAGATTGTTGGGCTTAGCTGATCATTAGAGGCTCACCTTGAAGCCTTCCTTTTTCTCGATCAGAAAGTATTTATCTTTATATCTTTTTACAAAACTAGAGAGGGCAAAGAGATTCCCCTTATGCCTACTGGCGAAATAATAATCTAATTCATCACTCCACTTGAATATATAGAAGAAGTGTGTGAACACTTTTAGAGAAGGAGCGATGCCCAAGTTCTTCCACACTACTTTAAAGCCAGCGATCTTCCTCCATCCATTTGGGTTTATCTGGTTGGGAGCCAACCTATAACCTTTAAAATGCTGATGTTAAATGGACTAAAGAGGAGCTATATGCTAGCAACCAAACTAGGTTAGAAGTAGATGAACCACTCTGTTGGATTCCTGAATGGGCCCTCCTCAGCCGATATAAATACAAGGTAGTCCATAATGGCAAAATTACTCAGAAGGTTATATCTCTACCTAAAAAGAGATACAGCCTCGGGTAATAACTTCATATGTTTGAGTACCATTATTTTATGGCTATAAGGGGCCATCTTTGAGGTGTCTATTTCATTTTTAATGGGAAAAAGGGGGTTTTCCACAATCAGTAGCCATTTTTAAACGAAAAGAAGCAAATAATAAATACCAAAGTTATTCTATAGGGACAAAAACTACATCAGTAACAGACACAGAAGATGAAAAAGATGAAAAAGGCTCTGAATCACTTGAAATTTCAATAAAATCCGAATACATCCAAATGAAAGAGAACTTACTTGGTGATTCTAGCAAGAATTTGATAGAAGAGAAAGATGAATTCTGGAATCGTTTGTAGAAAGATCTAAGAATTTTGAAAAAACTCAACTTAAGAGAAAATACAAAAGAAGAAGTTTGAAATTTAGCAAAAAGTGGATAAGTGAAGTAGATAAACCTATTTATAAGGGTATGATTGCTTCCTCTGAAAGTTAGACTCGATCCTCAAGAAGCCTTATTAATTCTTTGACCACGTGTAAGCTTTAGATTGATCAACTGAATGGCCATTACACTGAACAAAAACTTGCAATTAATGGCATGTCTGACAAAACATCAATCATTATGATAGACAGTTATCCCCTTGAGCACGTGAATTTCACCTCGTTCAAATGTAGTTCAAATTTTGTCTCCTAAAGCTGATCGCCAAAAGCTTTCTACTTCATGGACCAATCGAATTGCTTTGGGGGGGGACAAATGATAATACATGTAATTATATAAAGCCCATGAGACCCAAGGCCCATTTCATTAGACCACAGCCCACACATGGTAGGTCTTATCGAACATATAAGGACTGTCAAATCAAGTCTTTTAGCTAATAAAGTATGAACATTCAAATCATTGTCAGGCCATGCTCTCTGCCTACTAACCGCTCCAACTTGAGTATCCCTATTTGGTAGGCCTTATCTCCTATAAATAACCCAATCCTCTAAAGGTTCTAGGTATGGCACTCTTGAGACTCTCTCTCTACCTTTTTTCTCTAATAATCTTAGGATTATCACTGGGGATAGTTCATTTGTCATAAATACTCTAGCATTCGCAATCAAGAAGTGGTTCATAAAGAAAATATATCCAATTCAAAAAAGGTATCTACTTAAACTTTTTTTGTGTGATGTGATCCTCTGTTGTAGATGTAATACCCTTTACTTTTCTAAGTTCAAGCATTGTCAAATCATAAATGGGTTACTAAGTATACATTTGCTTATGACATTATTCCTTATTTAATATTCCATTTCCTTGAAGATGTGAGGTAAATTCTTTTTAAGTATCGATTCATTTGTCCGTTACGAGCCAATTTGATTTTCATCATAAATTAACTATTTATATGGTTAAAATTTACTATTTATTGGGTAAAAATTTTGGTAGAATAACAGCTATAATTTTAAGCTATTGTGACGTGTGCTCTTTTTGAGAAGGATGATGCGCATAGGATAATGACCATTTCATTTGAACTAGAGTCCACTTTTAGGACTGGTCACATAAAAGGGTCTTCCAAATCGAGTGAAAGCTATACCTCTATGTTGGGCACCATAGGACAGGTATAAAGGAGTTTTCACCCAATAAAAATTGGAATATAGTGTTCCGACCTTGTGAGGCAAAACCCAGAGAGGGTTTGAAACCTTACTCTTATTTGTACCTTTGATTAGTGAACTATGGTTGGGCTTTTAAATTAATTATTTTATCCCTCTTGTCACATAAATTATCATGCATAAAAATAAAGGCACACTCAATCAAGTTTGGAAAGTGGTAAATCATGGCATATAAAACAATAAAATAAAATACCATCTACTCAGCACTAAATAAACATACATAAACTAGGTGGTTCATTTAGGATCCATTTTGGTGAAAACATTGGTTCCTACATGTATATTTACAAAAAGACTTTTTGGTGCATTTTGAAATAAAAGTGGGATAAGTGATCCCATTTTATTAGAAAATCCCTTATTAATTAGTTATTTACAAAACCATTTTATATTATTTACAAGAAAACTTATTATTTACATGTGTGATTTTGGGCACAAAACAGGACATTGGTCCAGTTTTATTAATAAGAATCCCAATTATTTAATATAAATATTTTTATGTAATTTTTCTTTTAGCGGTCGAAAACTCTTTTTTGTATTACAAACCTAGGATAATAAGTGAATAGAAAATAAAAAAACATAATTAATTACATATTAAGGAAAATATTTGAAATATCTAAAATATCTACTACGTTATATCCATCCAACCGCACTCACAAACACACGTCAAATGCATGAAGTGGTGCAATAAAACAAATAAATCAACAAAATATAAATGGTGAGATAAATATAATATAATATAATATAATATAATATAATATAATATAATATAATAATAATAAATATCTTAATATAATAATTAATATCAACATATAATAACAATATGATAATAAATATTAACATGCAATAATAATATAATAACAAAGATTAACATAAAATAAATGTAAACATGAACATAAAAATTAGGAACACAATATATAAAATAAATTAAAAGGCAATATTAAATAATATGGGCCTAACTTATGACCACCAAGTCAAAATCATACCAAATTGGCTCACTTTCTATGTAGATCCTTGCCAAACCTAAATTTAAATCCCACAAAAATACAACAAAAAATATTTAAAGCATTTTAAAGACAAAACCTAAAAATATATACAAAGAAAATAAATTAAACAAACTAAAAATCACATTTTTAAGTTAAAAATCACATTTTTAAGTTAAAAATTACATTTTTAATATATAAAAGTTACTAAATCTTATTATTATTTATTAAATAGTCCAGATCCAGTCAAATATTAAGCAAATTGTCCAAAAGGGAGTTAGGTCTGCAACATCCAATAGTGAAAGTATAGATTCAATCCAAATAAAAAATAAGTCAAGAGTATGGTTGGCTTTATAATATTACCTTCAGGAATTTTCACAAATTAACACCAAGAACTCAGTATTTTTTTAGGATGTCTTTAATGTTTTTTATTAATAAATATATTAAAGGATGAAAAATAAGAGAGTATTTAAAGAAAGAAAGTGAGAAAAATCAAAGAAAAACTAAAAAACTTACCTTTTCCTTTTCTTTTCTTTTCTTTTCCTTTCCTTTCTTTTTCTCCCTCTTTTTCTCTTTTTTTTCTCTTTTTTTTAGCCTCTTGGGCGTCCTTTGGTGATTAAGAATGGCCAACCTCCATCTTGTGGCCAATTGGTGGCCTTAAATAGAAGAAAATAGGGTGATTCACTGCAAAAAGGCGAGTTCTAAGGGTTTGAGTGTGACTTGGCAATAGTACTCACCTATTAGGTGTGACTCGCCAAAAAGACACTAAAAAGAGCAAGTTATGGGCATGACTCGACTGATTCATAGGTGTGCCTTGGGGTCATGGCTGGGACTTATTAAGTCATTGGCCACTTGGTGACTCACATACCAAAATGTAAATGGATTTTTGCCCCTTAAATCAACATTTTTAGGCCAAAGTGTCTCCTAAAAATTGTTCTTATATGTCTTAGCTTTCCAACAAATTGAAAATAAACCAATTTATCTTTGTATATCATGATTTGTAGCCAAAATAACACTGACTGCTCACTAATACCTTTTAAGGATAGAATTATTACCCTGTTTTTGAAAAATTAATGAGGATAATAGAGAGAGAATTAGTCACACATCTCTAATTAAATTTTCTCTAATATGAGTATAGTTTTTAAAAGAATTAGATTCAGCTCAAAAAGAGTTCTATAGAAAGAGTTATACCTAAATTAGTATAGACTGGTCAAGAGCAGGGGATAAATTTGGGTATCTTGAGTTCATGCCTAGTTTTGAGTGCCTTAAGACCAAAAATGGGTTTCAAATCCTTCGGTAAAGTTGTAGATATATGTCTTAAGTTTCATATGGAAGTAGAATCACTCAGGTTGAGATATAGCCTAAATTCTAAAATTGCTTCCAGCAGAATTCCTCTTAAGTCACCCATCAATCCCCAATCCATTTTTCCAATGTTAAAATAGAATAAAATTTTTTTAAAAAATTTTATAAAGTAAAGAGGGATCTTTAAAATTTCAGTGCTTTGTGTTTAAAAGGAAAAAAGCCATACTCATTAAGTAACTCTGACAAAAGCTGACTCAGGATCCAATGTCTACAGTTGCCCCTAACTTTGGTGAGGTTAGTGTACTAAGTGTCTAGACTAGCCAAAGTTTAGAGTGAGGCAAAGAGACACATACCTAAGGAAGCAGTCTCTCGATTTTTTCTTAAAAAGACTTACCGTAGGGATGGATGGAGTGATTGGTGCTAGCTTATTGGCAATGGTCGATCGTGCAGTCTCTTTTTGCCTTTTAAGAGGTTTTGTGTGTCAATGCCAGATGTACAAATTTAAGATGCGTACCATCTAAGGCAAAAAATCTTTAGTTGAGTAGTTACCGTTAACTTGTCAATGTGTTAAACCTTGGTTAAATTTCTAATTAAGGCCAGCTTGTCGACATGCATAATAATAATTTTAGATACGTACCATTCGAGACAACGAATCTCTAATCGGGTAGTTACATTCACCTTATCGACATGTTAACCTTTGGTTGATTCTTTGATTAAAGCCAGTTTGTCGGCATGCAAAATTAGGATTTAAGATGTGTACCATCTAAGGCAGTGAATCTCTGGTCGGGTAGTTACCTTCAGCTTGTTAATGTGTTAACCCTTGGTTGAATCTCTTATTAGGGCTGACTTTACGACATGTAGAATCAGACTTAAGATGCATCCCATCTAAGGCAGCAAATCTCTGATCGGGTAGTTACCGTCAACTTGTCGATGTGTTAACCCTTGGTTAAATCTCTGATTAAGGCTAACTTATCAGCATGCACAATCAGGACTTAAGATGCATACCATTTGAGGCAGCGAATCTCTAGTTGGGTAGTTACCATTAGCTTATCGACATGTTAACCCTTAGTTGATTTTCTGAAGTGCCCCTTAAGAGGCCTTAGGTTAAGGTGAATGTGGTAGAAAAGTTTCTTGGTTTTTGGAATTTGCAGGCATAGCTAAAATTTGTTACTATTGGCATGGCCATTTGTCCCCTACAAAGGAAGGAATGTCAAGGCATTGATCAATCTTGAGGCTACATCAATACATGCAACCAAATGTCAAGTCTTAAGTAGTATTCCATTTTGATTTGATTGTCCAGTTTTATGCAACGACTGAAATCTCTTGAGTAAGGTAGAAGATGTCCCTTTGATGATATGAGAGGTTGCTCCCTCTTGAGTAGGGTGGAATATGTCCTTTTTAATGATATGAAAGATTGCCCCCTACATGATATAATAAACGGAGTTTTAGAATGAGAAACCACTCTGCTGAATGTTGTTATTGTTGTTTTTTTATGATTGTTCATGATCAATGCTTGGTTTATATACATATACATATGATGGGGATTTATTTGAACCCTTAGTCTCACTAGACTACATATAGAGTGAATAGGGTATCGTTCCAAAGGGAACGGGGTAAATTTTGTATTGAAATAACAACAAGTAGATGGATAGATAACAATTTCAATTGGAATCATGCAATTAACGTAATAACTAAACTACTTAAAATATATTAAGTTAATTTTGGATAATAGATTACTTAAAAGATGGGATGAACATACATTATAGCCAAGTAAAACAATTTCATCATTGAATCATTTAATAATTGTATGAATGATATGATTGGAGAATTTAGCCAAGTTTCTTTAAAGTAATTCTCATTGTCATTAAAGGTGTTTTTACTTAGATTCTATAAGCATTCTCATGACATTATAGAGATAAATAAAAACTATGAAGTTCTATGCCAATTCTTTAGCCCCTTAAAGTGATTTCCTTAGTGAATTCAATGCTTCAAGTAAATTTATTTGTCTTTCCATCAAAGAATTCCAATTTTTATTGTGAATTAAATGACTAATATGCTAATTATGGTGATTAAGCATAATAAGCAAATTAAAGTACCCAAATAAATTTAAATCACACTTCATACATAAAGAAAATAAACATTCATAAAGCAAAGATAAGTAGATGAAAACCAAATTGAATTAAGTAGTTATAATGTACCAAAGAACTAGCCAAATACACAATTACAATAAAAATGAAATAAGAGAAAAGAACAACATCACTCCCTAGGGTTTACTTTCTATTTAGACCTTTTGATATATCTCTTATTCCTTTGTCTTTGTTCTTT
Source organism: Excoecaria agallocha (assembly GCA_037975025.1). Classification (NCBI taxonomy): domain Eukaryota; kingdom Viridiplantae; phylum Streptophyta; class Magnoliopsida; order Malpighiales; family Euphorbiaceae; genus Excoecaria; species Excoecaria agallocha. The sequence continues at coordinate 10,381,693 of CM075819.1, read as the reverse complement.
GGTCATCGTCTAAAAACTGAGTAAGAGAAATGTCCAAAAGTAACTAAAAATATTCTTAAGTAACAATGAAATTTTTCTTTCTCCGATATCCTCCTTTTTCAAAGCTTCACCCCTATATTTATAGAGTTTAACCCTACATATATGCCTCTTCAGAATAGTTGTTAATCATGAAACGCTGCCCTGAAGAGTCTTGATGGTTGGCTGAAGGATCGGGTGCAAACAAGTGCAACGTTTGGAAGCAGGTATTTTGTCCGACTCGTGAATTGCTTCACGAGTCGTGAATCCCAGCCGTGCTCCTTTACTCGTGATCTTCCATCCGAGTCGTGACATTTCTTCCGACTCGTGAACATGTTACCGACTCGTGATCCTCTCTTCTCTACCTCACTCGTGAACTGCCCTCCTTCTCGTGAACTCCGGTCCGAGTCGTGATCCACTTCACGATTCGTGAATCACTTCCTTGAATCTTCACCATTTCTTCATTCTTCATCAGTTTTAGCCTAAAAACACACATAAACACATAAACTAAACATAAACACACAAAATACACATAATATTACATACTTAAGCTACTTAAACATAAGAATATACATATTAAAAAGTAAACATTTTACAAGGCATCAAATTCCCCCACACTTAAACCTTGCTTGTCCCCAAGCAAGAGAAAAGTGAGAAAATTTAATCCCAAGTTAAACTAAGTTAAATTATAAAACATTGCTCAATTTTCACTTTAAATAAGATTGAGATGAAGTCAAACACCTTAACACTCAAAATTTCAGTAAACAAAACTTAAAACATGCATTCTAAATTACCAAGTCACCTAAGTTTACTAAACCCAACATCAAGACTATAAAGTCTCAAGACTAACCATGCTTAAGAGAGAATATTGATCATAAATCCTAAGAGTTTAAGACTATAGTTTCCTTTTAGGACAATATGCAAACATTCATACCCTTAAACCAATCTCATGGCATTTTTAGACTACATTTTTCATTCTTTTTCTTTTTTTTCTTTTTTCTTTTTTCTTTAAGCAAGGGTATATTTTTAGACTTTATCCCATGAGTAGCAAGAGAATGTAGTATTAGGTGCATTTTACGCTCCATCTCATACTTAATTAAGCTTTTGAATATGCATCTTGCTTTATTTTATTTTTTTAAAATTTTCATTTTTTCATTTTTATTATTTCCACTAGTCCTCATCCATTATTGAAAGGCTAAAGGTAAGTATTATGGCTATAGTTTCCATGAGGCAACAAAATCCTAAAATCTTAAGCTAAATGATAAAATTCTAACCTTCAAGCATAGTTAGTAAAGAGACTAAACAATCTAAAATGTTGAAAGAAGTAAAAAGAGATAACTTGAAAACATAAAACACATGCCAAAAGCTTTGAAAAACTAATCAAATGAGCACAAAAGGAAAATGACTCTTCATAACAACCTATATTATATACAATATGAGCAATACTTATAATAAAACTTACTAAAAAGTTTACTCTAAATAAAGAAAAAGATACACACCCAAACAAACATAAACAAAACACACAACATAGTTAATATGCTCCCCCACACTTATAACACACATTGTCCTCAATGTGAAGGAACAAAACATAAACAACAAAAACAAAAACAAAAAGAAACAACTAAAGAAAATAGAGGAAAGAAAACTCCCCTAAAGATCATGGTGAAAGCGGAGGCGAAGACACCACATAACCCGATTGGGTAATGAAGGCGTCCACCTTGTGCTCAAGGCGGCATTGATGGCGAACCAATTGGGAGGTAACTTGCTCCAAGGAAGTGAGTTGATTTTGGATGGTGGACTGGTTTTGCAGTAATTGATTAAACATGGAATGGGTAACATTTGAAGAAGATCCAGCAGTAGGTGAAAAAGCGGGTGCATGACTAGGGGTATCCTCCATAGGATCATCACTTTGCCCTTGTTCCGTTGGCCTTGACTCATCCAAAGTACTTTCCAAAGCAGCCACTTGTGGAGTAGAGGTGCTTGGAAGTTCCTTCCAACAAGAACGATATATTGGTGGTATGTATTGAAAGGAATGATTAATCACTTCTCCTCTTACAAACAGATGTTTGGAAAAATATAAGCATGGAAGTACAGTGTCATAAGTGCGCAAATCAATATCAAGACCCTTAGCAATAGCAGCAATGACATGTCCATGTGTGATAGGGGACTCCGCCAACACAATTCAATAATTGTTTGAAAATCCAAAAAGACCAACAAACAGACTTGCGATTATGCACACACCACATGAAAAATAGCTCATGACTAGAGACTCGATTAAATTCAGGCTTGTTAAAGACAACAGAGGCAAGGATCTTATGCAAAACCCAATATTTCAAATCTAAAATGAACATTGATTTAGCCTCTCTAGCCTTATATGGTGTAGTTAAGCCAGTGAGAAAATTCCAAAAAGCATTAGGCCGGTAACTCTTAGGAGATTTACATAATCCAGATGGTTTAAAGCCAAAAATGCAATGCATCATGAAATATGTAAGTGTATGATCAATGCCATTCAAACGAAAGTCCACTAGCCTAGGGTTGTCAGCATTCTCTTTCAAATTGGTGTAAAATTCCAAGACTAAATCAGTGTAGAATTGTTCATGCAATAAGCCACATTAAGATAACATTTCATTCACTTCATCAAGCAAATCCACTTGTTCAAGTAAAGAGTTTGGGAAATACTTACATTAAGAAATTTCTCTATCCTTAAGAACAAGGAATCTATTACCTTCATGGATAGAGGAAAGGGGAAAGGGTGCACCAAAATCTGTCTGTAAACTCTCTAGTTGTGCTTCATCTCCCCCTTGCTGACCCGTTGAAGTTGAGAGATTCTTGGTTCTCACCATGATGGTTAAAGAGAAAGAAAAACAAAGAGAAGATATGCAGTAAAGAAGAAGATGATAAAGAGAAACCCACACACAGATGAGGAGTAGAGAAGAAGACCAAGTAAAAGAAAGGAAATGAAAAACAAGAATAACAACAAATGAATGCACGCTAGAAGAAATAAAAGATGCAAAATGGAGAAGGAAAAGAAAAAGAAAAAGGCATTCAAATGCAATAATGAAATAGGAAATAAGTAGTAAAGAAGAAGAAGAAGATGCAGAGGAAGAAAAAGAAAATGAGGGAGTAAGGCATGAGTGAAATGAAAAGTGTGAAAGAGAAGTAAAGAAAAGTAACCGTGATATTTATAGAGAAATGAGGGAAAGAGTGAAATGGCAAGTTGGTTCACAAACCCTAGGTTTTGAATTTATAACCGTTCCCCCTTATTTAATTGAACCTAATTAAAAGCAGTTAATCTAAATTAAAATCGCAAAGATGACAAATTAACATAACTAAGAGTTTAAAGAAAGAAATAAAAATGAATTAAGAAAGAAAACGATGTAAAAATCATGACTTGGTAAATTGAAAACAGTGAATCACGAGTAAGAGGAAACATCACGACTCATGAAGAATGAAGTGATTTGGCACAAAAGAAAAATGTTCATGAGTCGGCAGACGACTCGTGAAAAATGGAATGCAGGCATATGAGTTGAATGGTCAGACATATGGACAAAGGTTCACGAGTCGGACAGCCTTTCATGACTCGATATACGGCTGCTTCTGGATCACTCGTGATCACCTTCACGAGTCGAACTGCGCTCGTGAAAATGTGATAGTGCTATAATTGTTTGCCGCAAAACATGCCAACCTCTATCCAAAAGTAAAAATTACATAAGAAAATAAATCAATAAGAATATAAACTATAAAATACTTAAAACATAACCAAAAACAAACCATAAAACAAATACATCCAAACTAAAAGAGCTAATTATAAACAAAAATATTATTATTGTGCAAAAGAGGAATTCAACAAAGAAACTTTTTGAGTAGGAACTAATGCATCACCGATGAAATAAGGCTTCAATCTATGTCCATTAACTTTAAAAACTTCCCCTTTATCATTAGCAATATCAACAGCCCTATAAGGAAATACTTGCACTACTTTGAAAGGTCCCGACCATCTTGACTTTAATTTTCCAGGAAATAGCTTCAATCTAGAGTTATACAACAAAACCATGTCACCAACTTTAAATTCTTTCTTTAATACATGCTTATCATGCCATGATTTTGTTCTTTCCTTATATAGCTTAGCATTTTCATATGCATTCATACGAAGCTCCTCTAATTCTTGCAATTGAAGCAATCTCTTCCTACCAACTTGTTGCATATCAAAATTCAACACTCTAGTTGCCCAATAAACTTTATGTTCAATCTCAACAGGCAAATGACAAGACTTACCATAAACCAATTGATAAGGAGTAAGACTTATAGGAGTTTTAAAAGCTGTTCTATACGCCCAAAGAGCATCATCTAGCTTAAGTGCCCAATCTTTTCTTGATCTAGAGATAGTTTTCTCCAATATCCACTTAAGCTTTCTATTGCTAATTTCAACTTGTCCACTAGTTTGGGGGTGATAAGATGTAGCAATTTTATGAGTTACATTATATTTTTTCAATAATTGCTCTATAACTTTATTACAAAAATGAGACCCACCATCACTAATAATTGCCCTAGGTGTTCCAAATCTAGGAAATATAACCTTTTTAAGCATCTTCTTAACCACCTTGGCATCATTAGTAATGGTTGGAATTGCTTCCACCCATTTAGATACATAATCAACCATGACCAAAATATACCTATTTCCCAAAGAACTAGGAAATGGCCCCATAAAGTCCATACCCCAAACATCAAACAATTCAACTTCTAAAATGCAATATAAAGGCATTTCATTCCTCCTAGACAAAGTTTCCATTCTTTGGAACTTATCACAACTAAGTACAAAGTCCTTGACATCCTTAAACAATGTAGGCCACCAAAAACCAGCTTGCAAAACCTCAAAAGCCGTCTTAGAAACCCCAAAGTGACCCCCTACAGCATAGGAATGACAATGAGCCAATACCTCACTAACTTCTTCATGAGGAATACAACTCCTAATCAGCCCTACAAGATAAGCCCTAAATTTATCAAATGCATATGCAATGGCCAAGAGTTCTTTTTCAGCTGTGGAGTAGTTAATTTGGGCATCATCTAGTAATTTGCTAGCCTAATAAATAACAGAAGGTTTCCTATCAATTCTTTGTCCTAAAACAGCCCCAACCTCATAATGACTAGCATCACACATCAATTCAAATGGTTGCTCCCAATTTGGTGGTTGCAACACCGGTGAAGTAACAAGAGCATGTTTAAGAGTTTCAAAAGATTTAAGACATGCCACATCAAAATGAAAATTAACATCTTTGCTTAGTAATGTGCATACGGGTTTAGCTATCTTAGAAAAATCTTTTATGAACCTTCTATAAAATCCGACATGACCTAGAAAGCTTTTAACATCTCTAACATTATTAGGAGGAGGCAAATTAGCAATAATTTCAATTTTAGCTCTATCAACCTCAATCCCCCTATTTGAGACTAAATACCCTAAGATAATACCCTCTTGTGCCATGAAATGACACTTCTCCCAATTTAAAACCAAACCATGCTCCATACATCTATCAAACACCTTAGAAATATTAGATAAACAACTCTCATATGTAGTGCCATAAACACTAAAGTCATCCATGAAAACTTTCACACATTGATCAATAAGATCACTAAAAATAGAAAACATGCATCTTTAAAAAGTGGCTGGTGCATTACGCAAACCAAAAGGCATTCATCTAAATGTAAAAGTTCCATATGGGCATGTAAAAGTTGTCTTAGATTGGTCATATGGGCATGTAAAACCACTTAGACCATCTGAGTAACAGAAATAAGAAAAATTAGCCAATCTTTCTATAACTTGGTCAATAAAAGGCAAAGGAAAATGGTCCTTTCTTGTAGCCTTATTTAATTTCCTATAGTCCATACATATACGCCAACCCGTGATAGTCCTAGTAGGAATTAAATCATTGTTATCATTACGAATTATAGTTAAGCCACCCTTCTTAGGGACAACTTGAATTGCACTCACCCACTTACTATCACTTATGGAATAAATTATGCCATTATCAAGCAATTTAATTATTTCTTTCCTCATAACCTCTTTAAGAGTTGGATTAAGCCTTCTTTGACCTTCAATGGAGGGCTTAGAATCCTTCTCTAACAAAATCCTATGCATGCAAACTTTAGGTGCAATCCCTTTTAAATCACTAATAGAATATCCCATAGCATTTCGATGAGCAAGTAAAATATCTCGTAAAGCACTCACATTATGCTTATCAATTGAAGAATTAACAATGAAAGGTAATCGAAATTTTGAATCCAAGAATTCATACCTTAAGCTTGTTGGTAATGGCTTGAGTTCAAGGTAACTTCCTCCTTAGATGTCTTTGTTGACATATCCTCATCCTTTCTCAAAGACTCAAACTTTGAGAATTTTCCATGGGAAGGATATGAGGCAATTTGCAAAACCTCATCACAACTTTCATTTAAACAATAAGGTGTAATAGGGTTTTGACTCACACAATCATTCACAACACTATTAATACACTCATCAAGAATATCATAAGAATCAATTCTATTTACTACATCTATTGGTGAAGATTTAACCATCCTAAAAACATTAAACTCAATTGTTTCACCATTAACTTCAAGAGAAATTTTACTATTTTTCATATCAAAAATAGCCCCAGCAGTAATTAAGAAAGGCCTACCAAACAAAATGGGAATTTCAAGATCTTCATCCATTTCTAGCACAACAAAATCAGCAAGAATCACAAATTTACCCACTTTGGTAGGAACATTTTCTAGTATGCCTATAGGGTGTGAAATAGACTTATTTGCCATTGATAAGCACATATTATTAGGATTTAAGTCACCTAAATCAAGCTTTTTATAAATTGAGTAAGGCATAAGACTAACACTTGCACCCATATCACATAAGGCTTTATCAAAATGTGTGCCACCTATAACACAAGGAACCGTAAAACAACCCAGATCCTCTAGCTTAGGTGGGTATTTAGAATACATAGCCTTAGACTCTTGTACCAAAGAAACATATCCATGTTCTTTAATTTTACCCTTGTGGCTCACAATTCCTTTTAAAAATTTTGCCCATGAAGGCATATCCTTAATTACATCCACAAAGGGTATAGTTATAGTAAGTTCCTTCAAATAATTCAAAAAATTTCCAAATTGCTTATCAACATTTCTTCTAATGAGTCTTTGAGGGAATGGAAAAACATTCAAATTAACTTTAGGAATTATCTTTTCCTTAGGTTCATTAGACTTATTCATCACCTCATCATTTTTACTTGCATCCAAAACATGATCACCATTCACAATAAGATCCTCATTACCTCTAATATTACTCTCAATCTTTTTCCCACTCCTTAACATAATGGATTGAACCGATTCATGAGGCAAAAATTCAGGTTGACTCGGGAGCTTGCCTAAAGGTTTAGCACTAGAAGTGGCTTGTTGAGCCAATTGGGTTTCAAGCATCTTATTGTGGGTGACAAGTTGGAAAATCTTAGTGTTTATTTGCTTAAATTGTTCCTCATTTTGCTTGTTAGTGGTCATTTGATGGTTAAAAATTTTCTCCATCAAACTCTCTAGATGGGATTTAGGTTGTTGGGGGTTAAAAGGTGGTTTATTTGGAAAAGTTGAAGGGTTAGGTAATTTGTTCATAAGGTTACTATTTGAAGGGTTTAACTGGACATTTTGGTTAGACTAAGAAAAATCGGGATGGTTTCTCCATTGAGGGTTTAATAATTTGAATTTTGGCCCATCCTTTGATTATAATTCCCTTGAACAAAACTTACATCCTTACTACAATTAGCATACATATGAGGTCCACCATATTTCTCACAAACATGATTCACATTTTCAATATTAGAGTGAGAATTACTTACCATCTTAGTCAAAGCTTCAACTTTAGTCGTAAAGAGATTAATGGAATCCAATTCCAAAAATCCCTTAGCTTTTGCCAAAGTGGGTTCTTCTCCCATGTAGCCTTATGAGGCTAATTCCTCCAACAAAGTTTCAGCTTCCTTAGCAGTTTTCTCTAACCATTTTCCACTTGAAGCAGCATTAACAATATTTCTATTTTCCTCCATTAACCCATTGTAAAAGATTTAAGGAATCATCCAATCCGGCAAGCCATGGTGAGAACATTGCCATTAGAGTTCCTTAAATCTTTCCCAAGAGGTATAAATGGTTTCATTAGGCATTTGTTTAAAAGTAGAGATTTGATTTCTAAATTTTGCTGTTTTATGTGGTGGAAAATACTTATGAAGAAAAGCTTGATTTAATTGGTCCCAAGTAGTGATTGTCTCACTAGGTATACTAGCGAGCCAAATTTGTGCCTTTTCTTTTAAAGAAAATGGAAATAACCTAAGTCTAATTGCATCATTACTCACTCCATTAATTTTAAATGTAGCAAACACATTAAGAAAAGCAAGGATATGAGCATAAGGGTCTTCCCCTTGCAAACCTCCAAATTGGTTATTTTACACCATTTGAATAACCGCCGGTTTGATCTCAAAATTGTTATTGGCAATAGCCGGCGCCATTATTCCTCCAAAACTTTCCGAAATATTGGGCATTGCAAAATCACCAAGCGTTCTCCTTTCTTCTCCCGCCATAATTGGAATATTATGACTATCCTCCAACTTAGCACTTTTTCCTCCTTCTAATTGCAATCTAAGTTCCTCTTGTTGCTTCCTTTTCAGTTCCCTACAAGAATTAAAAATACTTTTAGTCTAAGATCATTACAAAAACTCTAATACTATTATAAAGAATAAAGAAAACACAATATAAAAATCCATACATCTAAATAACTAATTTTATATCATACAATCCTAAAGCATCTACTCTTTTGTATCAATCAATAAAAAATTCTTCCAAGTCGTTCCCCGACAATGGCGCCAAAATCTAATGGGGATTTATTTGAATCCTTAGTCTCACTAAACTGCATATAGAGTGAATAGGGTATCGTTCCAAAGGGAACGGGATAAATTTTGTATTGAAATAACAACAAGTAGATGGATAGGTAACAATTTCAATTGGAATCATGCAATTAACGTAATAACTAAACTACTTAAAATATATTAAGTTAATTTTGGATAATAGATTACTTAAAAGATGGGATGAACATACATTATAGCCAAGTAAAACAATTTCATCTTTGAATCATTTAATAATTGTATGAATGATATGATTGGAGAATTTAGCCAAGTTTCTTTAAAGCAATTCTCATTGTCATTAAAGGTGTTTTTACTTAGAGTCTATAAGCATTCTCATGACATTATAGAGATAAATAAAAACTATGAAGTTCTATGCTAATTCTTTAGCCCCTTAAAGTGAATTCCTTATCTCTAAGTGAATTCAATGCTTCAAGTAAATTTATTTGTCTTTCCATCAAAGAATTTCAACTCTCATTATGAATTAAATGACTAATATGGTAATTATGGTGATCAAGCATAATGAGCAAATTAAAGTACCCAAATAAATTTAAATCACACTTAATACATAAAGAAAATAAACATTCATAAAGCAAAGATAAGTAGATGAAAACCAAATTGAATTAAGTAGTTATAATGTACCAAAGAACTAGCCAAATACACAATTACAATAAAAATGAAATAAGAGAAAATAACAACATCACTCCCCAGGGTTTACTTTCTATTTAGAACTTCTGATATATCTCTTATTCCTCTGGCTTTGTTCTTTGGTCATCGTCTAAAAACTGAGTAAGAGAAATGTCCAAAAGTAACTAAAAATATTCTTAAGTAACAATGAAAATTTTCTTTCTCCGATATCCTCCTTTTTCAAAGCTTCACCCCCATATTTATAGAGTTTAACCCTACAGATATGTCTTTTCAGAATAGTTGTTAATCATGAAAAGCTACCATGAAGAGTCTTGATGGTTGGCTGAAGGATCGGGTGCAAACAGGTGCAACGTTTGGAAGCAGGTATTTTGTCCGACTCGTGAACTGCTTCACGAGTTGTGAATCCCAGCCGTGCTCCTTTACTCGTGATCTTCCATTCGAGTCGTGACATTTCTTTCAACTCATGAACATGTTGCCAACTCGTGATCTTTTCTTCTCTGCCTCACTCGTAAACTGTCCTCCATCTCATGAACTCCAGTCCGAGTCGTGATCCACTTCACGACTCGTGAATTACTTCCTTGAATCTTCACCATTTCTTCATTCTTCACTAGTTTTAGCCTAAAAACACACATAAACTAAACATAAATGCACAAAATACACATAATATTACATACTTAAGCTACTTAAACATAAGAATATACATATTAAAAAGTAAATATTTTACAAGGCATCAACATATACATATACATATACATATACATATACATATACATATACATATACATATACATATACATATACATATACATATACATATACATATACATATACATATACATATACATATACATATACATATACATATACATATACATATACATATACATATACATATACATATACATATACATATACATTACTTTCTTTGCCTCCTTCTGATCAAAGCACCTGAGTTGAATGCTATCCGTATGCCTTTTGTACAATATTCCATCTACACTGATAAACTGAGTAGAGAGTTTTCGAATCATCCTTTGATCTTTTTATGTGGCTTTTTAAGGAAATATTGACTTTTTTAAATAATTATGAATGTCATAATACTAGGTTTTTCTATCATTTGCCTCCACATTCACTATCCTTTCACTCTCAAAACTAGGATTTCTTGAACAAGTAATCAACATATGCCTCATTGCTACTCCCTTTGGATTATCCCACATAAGTACTAAAGTCGCCAAAGCATCCCCTATTTGATTCTTATCTCGAGGCATATATCTAAAAGTGTATACCTCAAACTACTTGCGTAAATTCTTTAAGTACTCTACATATGGCACCAATCAATCTTCTTTGATTGACCACTCACCTCGTATCTGATACACTACTAAGGATGAGTCTCAGAATACCTTAACAGTCCTTGCACCTAAAACTATCAGCATTTCTAAACCATCAATACAAGCTTCATATTCAGCCTTATTATTAGTCACTTTATACCCTAGTTTCTTGGCTAGGGGAAGCTTTTCTCCTTCAGGTGTGATTAAGATAACTCTAGCTCTAACTCTTTTATTATTAGTAGCTCCATTGAAATACATTTGCCAGCCTTGCACCATTATGGGGATAACATTCTCATCATGGAATTCGTACTCGATCTTATCTTTTTCTAATGGGTGATCTGCCAAGAATTCAACAACTGCTTGCCCTTTAATTGTTTTTTTGGTAATATATTCTACATCAAATTCTTGCAACAATAAGAGACACCTTACCATTTTTCCTAACAAAGACAATGCTGATTGTAAATATCGAAGAGGATTTTGTTTGGCCACTGCTTGTTTGCGGTAAGAATGGAAATAGTATATCAACTTTTTAGAGGCCTACACCATAGCTAAACAAATCTTCTCAACATTCGTATAAGGAAGAAACTTTTTGCTCAGATAATATACAACAAACTTAATCCCAGACTCATCTTCTTGAGCCAACATAGCACCAACTGAACTTTGTTCAACTATTAAATACAAAATCAAAGGCTTAGATGGTTGGGGTGGTTGGAAAATGGAAGGATGTAGAAGATACTCCCGAATGGTATCAAAAGCTTTCTGGCAATCCTTATTCCACTTGACTAGTTATCCTTCCTTAGAAGCTTAAATATCGGCTCACATATGGAAGTAAGCTTGGAAATAAACAGATTGATTTACTAAATCCAACTTAAAAATCTTCGAATCTCCGTTTCCTTATTTGGTACTAGCATTTCCCTAATAGCTTTCACCTTGCCTGGATCTACTTTAATTCCCCTTTGATTGACTATATGACCTAATAGTTTCCCTAAAGTGACCCTAAACACACACTTCTTCGGGTTAAGTTGAAGGTTATACTTTTCACTCCTTCAAAATAACTTTTCTGATGCTTTAAAATATCCCTCCTTGGTCTTGGACTTGATCATCATATCGTCAACATACACCTTAAATTCTTTATAGATCAAATCATTGAGGATCTTAGTGGCCATCCTTTGATAAGTCACACCGGCATTCTTCAATCCAAATTGCATCACCTTGTACGCATAGGTCCCCCATTTCATTGTAAAAGCCATTTTGATTTGGTCTACGATCTTGTTAAGAATCTACTCTTAACTAGCATTATACACTTAGTAGCACTATCAACCAACAAGTCTATATACGACAATAGAAAGTCATCTTTGGGACACATTTTGTTCAAATCTCTATAGTTAACACACATTTGAACCTTTCCATATTTTTTAGGTACCAGAACAACATTGGCTAACCAAGTGGGATACTGAACCTCTATCAAGAACTTGGCCTCAATCTACTTGCAAACTTTCTCCTTTACCTTTTCGTCCCATTTAAGTCTGAGTCTGTAGAGCTTTTGCTTCACCGACTTACAATCAGGGTAAGTTGGAATGGCATGTTCTATAATGTTTGTATCAATTTTTGGCATGTAATTGTAGGTCCAGGAAAAAATTTTTTATATTTCCTTAATATTCTCTCAAATTTTATTCTCTCATAAGGAGTTATATTAGATGTAACTAAAATTTCTTTAGGATCATCTTTTATTTTGAGATTAAATGGAGTAGTGTTGGTTGAATTAATGTCAAATATGCTATGATATTCATGATCAATGTTATGCATGATGTAATCAGATGAGACATTGCACAAATAAGCAAAGTTGTTCATATTATTAATAGAACTTGGAAATCAAACATCATTATTAAACATTTCAGGAATATAAATAACATTAGCAAAAGTTTCATCTTCAAATTTAGCTACTGCAGAGGTTAAGGCTTCTCCGTCTTCCATCTTCAATATCGATCGCAGGGGTTTATCTTCAGCTTTTGCCAGCTTAAGTTCAATCTTCTCTTTCTCTTCAATCTCAATAGCTACCAATTTTGGCATCATGACTTCTTCATGATAATCCACATTCACCTCTAAAAGTTTGTTCATACCTTCCTTATCCCAAAACTTTGGTGTAGGCTTTATAGACCCCGTAGCCCAGTCGAAGACAACATTAAAGATCTCAAAACCTAAAATCATCTTACCATCCACCATCATGAGCTTAGCTTCACCACAGTACATATATCTTTGAGAAATAGACACAAAGCTCTCTAGTACGTGGGGGACTCCAGCTGTCTTTGGACAAACTTTATCCTTATCAGATCTTGAAACATAGCCAAAACCTTTCGTGTCCTTCTGGCCCATCAAAATAATGACTCATTGAGGTCTCTACGAATTCTTGCCTAAGCCAACACCAGGCAAATAACTCATTTTCCTTATCATATTGACTACTTAAGGATTCTCAAATTGCTCTCGTTCCTTTTCATCACCAATGGTAGCTATATGGAACCCATTAAAAGGCTAGTTGGCCATCTCTAACATTGAAACTTGAATCTCTCTAGTAGCCTTAATGGTGATTGTAATGCATGATGGAGCTCACTTGAATGTCCTGGTTGTTTGTTGGAGGCTTGCTTATAGGGATCAAGACTGGATTAAGGCTCACTATAGCTCATAGGTTGGCCACTTCATAATAAAAAGGGTTTTAGGCCTAATCTATTATTGATGATCAACTTATGAACACGTCTAAAGTGGGCTCAAAGAGGTAGGTATCATGGAGTCTCCATCCAACAGAATGTTGAAAAATAATTTTTAACCCTTTTAATGCCCAAATAAAGAACGGTGTTCAGGACATCACTCTTACTTTGCATCTTGGTTAGGTGTTTCTTATAATTAAGTTTTTATTATTAGTCCACCATCTCCCTTGTCACATGATGCATTACATAAAAAGTAAACAAACACATCAAGCATCTATGAAAGCGATTAGAAAAGTAAAGAAAATAATCCTACTTAAACTATTACATAAGCAAATCATCACCAAAGAAAAGAAAAGAAACAAAGAAAGACAAAGATAAAATGGGGAATTAGTTAAGTTTTGGGAACATTGGTTCCCACACAAATATGTACAAAAAGGATGGGGAGTCATTTACTTTTTTTAGTAAAATATGGGATGAGTGATCCCAATTTTGAAGAAAATAGACTCTTTTTTTTATTGTGAGGTTTTGGGCTAGGAAATTAGACATTGGTCTATTTTTATTAGAAAATACAAGGAAATTAATTAAAAAGCATTTACATGACTTTTATGGTAAGTGTGCAAAGAAAAATCCTTTTTTTTACTTAATTATTACAAACCTCAAAACAAATACATCGAAAATAAAATAAAAAATTAAAGCATAAACATAAATAAAAACATTAATAAAGCAATATAAAGATAAAGTAAAAAATCTAAATGCATATAAAATAGGGTAAGAAGAAACCAAATAGTGCACGACTTCCAAGGTAGAATCATTTCCCTCAAAAACTCCCAAAAAAGGCACAAAATGAATATCTCACACCAAAATACAAGGAAAACAAATTAATTAGCACATCATTAAGAAACTAAAATTAAATAAATAAAAGTTATCATAAATGAAATAAAATAAATAAACACAGAACATAAATCGTGCTTACAGGAGTGAAAACAAATTTAGCATGGATTTAAACTTTAAAGGTCACATAAAATGTCATGGAAAGCATTAAAATATGATAAACATAAAGAAAATCATGCCATAGATGCCCAGATAGGATGAAGGAAAGGATGCGGAGAAAGCATCATGATGTCTTTTCTATCGCACTGACAAATGGCTGTTTGTGATGCTTTCTTCCCTTTATCACTCGAAAGACAAACACATGAAGCAAACTTTTAAACTAAAAGCATGGAAAACCCAACTAAGCCCTAAATATGCAATTTTAAAACACCGACGAATGCCAAATCTAACTATAACATCTAAAACATGCTTTTAAATCAAACTAGAACAATAGATAACATATAAAAAATAGAAGAAACTAAACATGCATTAATGGAGGACAAACGTCTAAATCATGCCATTTTACACATAACATCACATTTCAAATCATCATGGCATTGCGAGAAAACCAAAAAGTGATAAGAATAGATTAAATGATTGACATGGCATAAAATATATCAAGTATGATTATGATATGGTGTCTAGAGAGAGAAAAAAAAGGCCTAAAATATTACCTTTAGGATGTCCTCAATTCTGTGAAACTAGAAGCGCCAATCTCCACTCTAATCCTCAATTTTACATGTTCAAAAATAAAAATATTTGTGTATTTTTTAGTGTGAATGATTGCACCGAACTTTGGTCTCAAGAATAGAGAATTATTTTCTCTCTCTTAAAAGCATGTTCTTTTCAAAATTCTCAGGATCCCCTCTTTTGAAATCCTAATTTTTCTTTTTATATCTGAAGAATAGTTAGAGATCAACTCTAACTCTAATTCTTCAAAATAGGAAAAATTAATCCCTTCAAATCCAGAATGGATCAAATATGATCTTTATCCCCGATTTGCAAAATTGAAAAACATGGAAAATTTGGAAATCACCCCATAAATGAGCATCCGTCATTGACAAATGGCCATCCTCACATAATTCCCTAGATTTATAAAAATGCCCCTAATTTGACCTGGATGGAAGAATGACAGCCACAAATGGTCGTACCTCTTATGAAAGACATTCGTCTATCATTGCCAAAAGCCAAAATCAATGTTTTTGGTGTTCTTTGTCAAAACCTTTCCAAAAAACACTTAAAAACCATAAAGATTTTATGAAAATATGGAGATCAAGGTTGGAATTTTGAGATTCATGCTCTCCATTAGAAATATATTGTTTCCTTATCATTGAGTAACCCTAATTTAGGCTTCTTCAAGTCATAGTGTCTATAATGACTACACCTTCCTTATAAGGAATCTTAATCATCCAGTGAAGAGTAAAAGGTACACCTCCTAGCTTATGAAACCATGGCCTATCCAAAAAAAGAGAAAAGTTGGTTGATATAGGTAATACTACAAATTCTACTTTCACTGTAATTGGACTTGTCTTCACCACAGTTTTAAAAATGCTAACAACCTACCTTTTAGAGTTGTCGTAAACAATGATGGTAAGGTTAGACTTGTTGAGCACTGACTCTTCTATGTCATAAGCAGCCAAAGCTATAAAAGGATAGACATTAATTAAAACCCATCATCTATCATTGCACAGGAAGTGTGCTTGCCGTTTACCTCCGCTTGAATGAATAAAGGCCAGTTATGTTTACGACCATCAGTAGGCAAGTTTGCATCATCAAAGACAATCTTCTCTTTTGACTCTCCTTTTACTATCTCCAATAACTGAGAAGAAGAAATGGTAGTTACTACAGTGGATTCAGACAAGGTTTCAACTAGCTTCTGCCTGTGGTATAATGAATGCCTAAGCAAATCCTAGATTGAAATTAGAGCTTACATCTTCTTTAACTATTTAAGAATCTGGTCTTCTTCTTGCATGACCCCTTCATTTGATGAAACTACCACAGGTGGCCTTTCAATCTCAGGAAACACCTTACCACTTTGAGTAACTACTTTTACCGTCTCCTCTACTTCACTTTTTTCTTTCTTAGAATCCCATACATCTTTTAACCATTCTTTGTCATGTTTAACTGAACCCGAGTCACTATTGGTATCCTAAATGTTTACCACATCAACTAAAACTTCTACTGAATCAATTCCCATTACTGCCTCATCTATACCATCATTGTCTTCTTGAGCTTGGTGAGTGATAGCCAACACAAACTGTTCTGACAACCCTGAGTTAACCATAAAAATTAGAGGTGGCACAACATTATACCCATTCTACTTCTTTGCCTTTTTTTTGAATCTGGCACTTACTTTGCATCAATCAAATCCTGTATGTGATTCCTTAAACTTCAACACTCATCAGTCAGATGACCTATGTGCTAATGGAAGGCACAAAAAAGATCATCCCTGTGTCCAGGCAAGGCCTGACTCCTTACTGGCTTGGGCAACAATGGTTGTTGATAAGTGTTCATTTGATTATATTTGTAAGTATTTTTAGTTGGTTTATTATGTTAATTTTATGATATTTGAGTTAATTTAGAGTTAAATTGGTTTAATTTATGTTTTGAGAGCTTAATTGAATTTCATTGTGTTTTTAGGTGTGAAATTGATTGAAAAAGGAAAAATTGAACGACTGAAAGGGTAATTTGCAATTATAAGAGAAGAAATTCATCGTATGGAGTTCAGTGAAGGACCATTCGATGGAATCACTTTGTGATTCTACCAAATGGTTCTTTTAAAGGTAGTGAAGGAAGCCCATTCGGTGGAATCACAAATCGATTCCACCGAATGCCCTTTTGAGAAGTCAAGAGCAAGGTTATTTAGTGGTTTTAAGTTACATTCCACTAGTTCAAGAAGAGTTTTGCTGAAAGAGGAAGTCTTCTATCAATATAAAAAGTCTGTTGTTGCTCGGATTAGGAAGTTAAAAGGAATTAAAACTTCTTGTTTTGCTGCCTCTACTCCAGCTATAAAAGGAAGACTGAAGACATAAGTTAAGAAGTCATTTTTTGAAAGTTGTTTAGCTATTATTTCAAGTTTACGTTCTCTGTAATTGTCTTTTAAAACTCAGTTTTTAGCTTTCAATTATGAAGCGTGAGTATTTCTTCTTAACTTTTGCTAAGGATACTTCAATCCTTAATCTTTTATTGTGATAACTTAATTGAGCTTTAATGTTAACCCAAGTTGATTATTTCTCGATTTTAAGCATATTCTTATCATTAATCTTGATTGGATTAATTATTGGTTTATTGGTATAAATAACTAAAAGTTGATTTAAGCAGCATTAAGGCTTTGCATGTTCTTGGATTAATCTTTTGAATTAATGCATGATTGTTTTTTGTTTTGAGATAATTATGTTCTGATAAACTGGATTAATATCAAGAGAGGAGGAACCGAGAATATACTGGAATGAGATTTTCTTGAAAAAGAGTTTGATAAAAGTATAGGAAGTCAACTTAGATTTTTATGCTAAATGTTAAATTGTTCTTAACAAGGAGTTTAATGTTCAAGAAAGATACTCTTGATTCAAGGTATCAGGCTTTATTCATCTAGTTTTCCATAATCACTTGTGTTTTTTAGAATTTAAGTCATTGCAATAAAAAGTTAAGATGGATAATCCCTTAGTGAAAGTTATTTTTAAATATTGATTGTTCCTTTGTTTTAATTTACTCTTGTTATTTATTTCAAGTCATCTACTTTGATTCAGTTTTTAGTTTTCATCATAACTTTTGGGATCTTTTCTCTCTCTACACATAATTTTCATTTTAAAACTCAAAATTTTTTTATACACATAAAAGTTTCCCTTGGGTTCGATATTTGGGATCTTAATCTTTATTTCCCTATATTACTAATTGATTTAGTGCACTTGCTAGACACCGGTTAAGTTTTTGGCGCTATTGATGGGAAATACATTAGCGTGTGTTATATATTTCAATTTTTATAGTGAATTTTGTGTATTTCTTATCTCCTCTTATCTATTTCTGTTTTGATTCTATTTACTATTTGTGTAGGTGTCAGTATTTTATGATAAGGAATCAACCAATATTGCCTATTGACCCTAAAATTAAGAGGACATTTCATAGGATTAGAAAGTTGAAAGACAATTTGAATTTAGACGATCAGGGAATCCTTAGAGACCCACCTCTCATAATAGATCCACCAGCTAGGGTGGAAAATCCACAGCATAGGAATGAGCAAGAAAATTATCAACCTCAAGGGAATAGGTTTAGACCTAGGACCATTAGGGATTATGCTATTCCTAGGTGGAATGAAGAATATAGAACTATTAGGATCCTTTATAACCAACCATTTGAGATTAAACCTGTAACCATTACTATGGTACAAAGAAATTAATTTTCAAGTTCAGAAATAGAGGATCTTGCACAATACTTAAATATGTTCTTAGAAATAAGTGACACGGTTCAAATACCAAATGTGTCCACTGATGCCATTAGACTTAAACTATTTCCATTCACCTTCATAGGTAAAACTAGGGATTGGTAGCAAATGCTTCCAAATCAATCTATATAATCATGGCAACAAATGCAAGAGAAATTCTTGTGCAAATTCTTCCCACCTACTAAAACTGGCCTCATTAGGAAGAACATCAACGAATTTAAGTAGTTATATGATGAGCCATTTCATGAGACTTGGGAAAGATTTAAGAGGTTATTAAAAAGCTGCTCACACCATGAAATTCCTATTTATCATTTGATGCATGTTTTTTATGCAGGTGTAATCAAGTTACACAATCTTTATTAGATGCAACATCAAATGGCAGCTTCATGAACAAAATACCTAAAGAAGCATTCATACTTCTTGATGAGATGGCAACCAATGATGCACAATGGGCTAGCACAAGAGCCATTCAAAAGAAACAAGGAGTTTATAGCATAGATGATTTTTCCATGCTAAATGCTAAAATAGAATTGTTAACCAAAGAATTGAATGGTCTAAAAGTTCAAAATGTTTCTACTTTATCTAATGGAACTGATTTTTATGTAGAAAATCAAGGGGCTATGCAAAATGAGGAAAGAATGGTAGATGATGTAAATGCTTTAAATTCCTCTAGCAATACCTATAACCCGAGATGGAGGAACCATCCAAATTTTGCATGGAGAGAAGGTAATCAAAATTCTACATCAAATTCTCAACCAAGACCTCCTATTAATCAAAGTTTAGCTTCCAATAATCAGTAATCCTACCAAAATCCAACACAACCACACTACCCCTCTAATCATCAATCTGGATTTCAAAAACCTCCACCCCTATAAAAAAAGAAAACTAACCTAAAAGAAATGCTTGTAAATTTTATGGTCACCCAAACTACTTATATGTTTAATCAAAATGCTAGGTAAAAATCTCAAGACATTTGGATGAGGAACCAATATGCATCTATTAGGAATTTAGAAAACCAAGTGCGACAGCTAGCCAACTCACTGACCAATAAGGTTCAAGGAACATTTCCTTCTAATGTGGACCAAAATCTGAAAGAGGAGGCTAAAGCAATCACTTTGAGGAGTAGGAAAGAGGTAGAAGCAACTGAAATTGGTAAGATTACTTCTGAAGTGGTGGAACTAACAATGGAGGTAAGTAATTCTAACTCAAAAATTGTTGATGAAGTACCTCCTATTATTGAAAAAAATAAAGATAAGGAAAAATTGGTATCTACGGTGCTTGATGAATCTAAACTACCTTTCCCATCTCTAGCTAGAAAAGAAAAGCAAAATGAGCAATTAAATAGATTTTTAGAAGTGTTTAAAAAACTGCATGTAAATTTACCATTTACTGAAGCTTTATTACACATGCCTAAATATGTTAAGTTTATGAAAGAATTGTACTCTAATAAGAAAAAGCTAGAAGGATTAGGAACGATCAAATTATTTGAAAATTGTAGTGCAATACTAATGAACAAAATTCTTGAAAAATTAGAAGATCCTGGTAGTTTTACATTACCATGCGAATTAGGAGGGAATTTTATAGGACATGCATTATGTAATTTAGGTGCTAGCATAAATTTAATACCTTATTCCATTTGCAGAAATCTGAATTTAGGAGATATGAAAGAGACCCGAATGACATTACAATTGGCGGATAGATCATTGAAAAGGCCTAAGGGAATTATTGAGGATTTGTTGGTTAAAGTGGGAAATTTTATATTTCCAATCGATTTAGGGTTATGGATATGGAAGAGGATAGACGAGTGCCTCTAATAGTTGGAAGACCACTCTTGAATACAAAAAGAGCTTTAATAGATGTTCATGGGCAAACAGTCACTTTGAGATTTAATGAAGAAAAAATGATGTTTAATGTAAACAATTATGAAACATCCATCCTATGATTTTGAGGAATCAATTTGTTTTGTTGATGAAGTCCAAGAGTGTATAGAAGCAAAGCAAAAGGAAATCATTTTGGATGATGAGCTAAAGAAATGTCTAATGCACCCAAAGAATGAAGATGAAGTGGAGATAAGAGAAAAAGAGATAATTTAGGACTTAGAGAGAGAACATAATGAAGAAGGACATATAGAGGATGGATTATACCCTGCTAAGGGAGATTCTGAACTCAAAACTCTTCATTCTCATTTAAAATATGTGTTTTTAGAGAAAAATGCAAAACCAATAATTATATCTTCTTTATTGATAGGTTTGGAAGAAAAGATGCTAGTTGAAGTGCTTACAAAGCATAAAGAAGCCATTGGTTGAGAAACATCTGATTTAAAGGTTATCAACCCCAGTTATTGTACACACCGAATACCAATGGAGGAAAATTTCAAATCGGTGATGCAATCCCAAAGGCGAATTAATCCCGCTATGCAAAAGGTGGTGAAAAATGAGGTACTTAAACTCCTTGATGCATGTATTATCTATCCCATTTCTAATAGTAGTTGGGTTAGTCCAATTTAGTGTGTGCCTAAAAGGGGGGAATGACTGTAATCACTAATGAAAAGGGTGAACTTATCCCAACCCGTACTATGACAGGATGGCGAGTGTGCATAGATTATAGGAGATTGAATAATACCACTAGAAAAGGATCATTTTCTTTTACCCTTCATTGACCAAATGTTAGAAAGATTAGCTGGAAATATATTCTATTGCTTTTTAGATGGATGTTCAGGGTATAAGCAAATACCAATAGCCCCGAAAGACTAAGAAAAGACCACATTTACATGCCTTTATGGTACATTTGCATATAAGAGGATACCTTTTGGTCTATGTAATGCTCCCACTACATTTCAAAGATGCATGATGGCTATTTTTCATGATTTTATTAAAAAATTTATGGAAGTTTTTATGGATGATTTCACACTGTATGGTCGTGATTTTGAATCATGTTTAAATAATCTTGCATTGGTTTTGAAAAGGTGTAAAGAAACTAATCTTGTTTTGAATTGGGAAAACTGCCATTTCATGATGAAAGATGGGATAGTTATAGGGCATAAAATTTTTGAAAAAGGAATTGAGGTAGATAAAGCAAAAAATGATGTTATTGATAAATTACCTCCTCCTATAAGTGTTAAAGGTATAAGAAGTTTCCTTGGTCATGCAGATTTTTATCGTCATTTCATTGAAGATTTTTTTAAAACTGCTAAATTGCTTTTTAATTTATTGATGAAAGATACTGAATTTAACTTTGATGATGAGTGTTTGCAGGCCTTTAACTTGTTAAAGAAAAAGCTAATCACAGCACCTGTCATTGTATCACCTGATTGGAGTTTACCATTCGAAATCATGTGTGATGCTAGTGACTATATTGTGGGAGTAATTTTAGGCCAAAGGAAGGAAAAGATCTTTTATACTATCTATTATACCAGCCACACACTCATCGGAGCTCAAGTCAATTATACCACCACGGAGAAAGAATTTCTAACAATTGTATTTTCTTTTGACAAATTTTGATCTTATCTCCTAGGTTTCAAAGTCGTAGTATGGACGGATCATGCAGCATTAAGGCACCTTTTTGCCAAAAAGGATTCCAAACCAAGACTTATCCATTGGATATTGCTATTACAGGAATTTGATGTGGAAATTAAAGACAAAAAAGGAGTTGAAATTATGTAGCAGACCATCTTTCTAGACTTGATCATGCCAGTATTAAAAAGGGAGAAATTGCTTATTTATTTCCTGATGAATACATTAGTGCAATTTATGCTTGTAACTTTATGATTCCTTTTTTTTTTTGAATCAACTTTATGATTCCTTGGTATGCTAATATAGTTAATTTTCTTGCAAGAGGATATCTTCCTAAAGATTTCACTTGGCAACAAAAGAAAAAGCTGCAGACAGATGCCAAACACTATCTTTGGGATGATCTGTACCTAATCAAGATTTTTTCGGATCAAATACTTCGAAGATATGTTCCAGAGGGAGAACAAGAAGACATCATGAGACAATGTCATGGAGGAAAATTTGGAGGACATCATGGACCTAATCATAAGGTATAAAAAATTCTCCAATCAGGTTTTTTTTGGCCTACTCTCTTTTTCGGATGTTAAATATTTCATTGAGCTTTGTGACAAATGTCAAAGAGTAGGAAATATTTATAAAAGAGATGAAATGCCTTTGAATAACATACTGGAAGTGGAACTTTTTTATGTTTGGGGTATAGATTTTATGGGGCCATTTCCAAATTTATTTGGATTTGAATATATTTTAGTTGCTTAGATTATGTGAGTAAATGGGTAGAAGCAATAGCAACTAGGACTTGTGATGCTAAGGTGGTGCTTGAATTTATTAGAAAACATATTTTTACCAGATTTGGAGCACCAAGAGCCATTATAAGTGATAGAAGTAAGCATTTTCCAATTATCAATTTAAAACATTGCTTAGAAAATTTGGTGTTAAGCACAACATAACAACCCCTTATCATCCTCAAGCAAATAGGCAAGTGGAAGTGTCTAATAGGGAGTTAAAATCAATCTTAGAAAAGACTGTTAATAGTTCTAGGAAAGATTGGTATTATAAGTTGGATGAGGCTTTTTGGGCCTATAAAACTGTATTTAAGACTCATATAGGCATGTCTCCTTTTAGAATTATCTTTGGAAAATCTTGTCATTTACCGGTTGAATTAGAACATAAAGCATATTGGGCAACAAAGTTTCTTAATTTTGATTTGAGAAGTGCAGGAGGCAAGAGAAAGCTAAAGCTCAATAAACTCGATGAGATTCAATGTTGGTCATATGACAATGCAGCAATATATAAAGAGAAAAAAATATTGGCATGATAAGCATTTAAAATTTAAAGAGTTTACTCCTGGTATGATGGTGTTATTTTATAACAGTAGGTTGCATTTTTTTTCAGGTAAGCTAAAATCCAGATGGTTGGGGCCTTATCAAGTTCTATCTAGTAACGAATTTGGCATGGTTACTATAAAAAGTCCAAAAGATGGCAGAGAATATAATGTGAATGGTCATCATCGACTGAAGCCATACTTTGAAGGAAGAATGGAAGTGGCTAAAGCAGTGATGGTATTTCAAGATTAGCATCAGAGGCACAAAGTCTAGCTGAGGACTCGTTAAACTCAGAACTAATTTCTCTACCCTTTACTTATTGCTTTAATCTTATTTGTTCTCAGTTAGGTTCTTTGTGTGTTTTGTTTCCATTCATGTTTATTGTCTAATATTAGTTTTAGGAAGTGCTTTGTAAAGTGAGAACAATTTCCTGACAAAGCAAGAAAGTGATGAAGTTTTTCAAATATGAGATAAGTGTGCTTGGAGTTGTTAACCTAGAATTGCTGCATGGAGCATAATGCATGATTAGTAGTAAGAAATCAATTTAGAGAAGGAAGATTGCATGAAGACAAGTCAAATGTGTGCTAAATTATTTAGACTATAGTCCAACTACTAAGATTTAAATGAGCATTTGATGATAGCAAGTTGATGTAGACCAAGAATTTTTTATTAGCTAAGAGAAGTTTGTGTCTATTATTACAGCAGAGAAGCATTCGATGGAATGCCTTTTGATCCCACCGAATGAGAAGATGTCTGGTTTAAGGATCAATTCATTAACGTTGGCTGTGTAGTCCAGTGATGGACCATTCGGTAGAATGAAATTTGATTCCACCGAATGGAACATCATGATTCAGTATAATAGGTTTTGGTCCCACCAAATGGTGTGTCTCACTTGTGCACTTTAAGTTGTTAATTTTTAAGCTTATGGAACAGTAGAAGACCACTCGGTAGAATAAGATTCCTCATCCCACCTAATGGGTCCTCTCATTCCACCGAATCCATCATATATAGTCCAACTTCACACACACTCCACCAAATGCTCACTTTCTCTTGGTTTCCCACTTACATTCTCCCTCCACCCACCTACGCATTCTACTGAATCAACTTCTCTTGTGTAACTTTCTTATGAATTTAGTTGCTTACCATATTTTTCATCACAAGTAAGTGGTTCATTGCTTTCAAATTAAACATTTGACATGTAAATTCATGGTTTACATTTGTTAAATTGGGTTATGTTCTTCATGTGATTTCATTCTTATTGTTTATGATTGCTCTCAATTGAGATGCTCAATGTTATTGGTGATAAATTATGTGTTAATGATCTACTTTTAGGTTACTAAAGTTTTGAGATTTCATATAATGTAGGCTTGTGAATTTGTGCATACAACATGTTTGATGAAATGCCTCAAAGAATAAATTCACTACTTAGACCAAGTTTTTCAATCTCATTACTTTAATAAATCATTCTTACATTAACACATATTGTTAGGATACTTCAATGATACATATTTGTCATAATTTTTTTTGCACCAATTTGGCTAGCAATATCCTTTGCTCCTATAGTTTACTTATTGAAAATCTCTGTGTATCTTTTCAGTGAGTTCCAGGAAAGCAAAGCAGGCTGACACATCTACAAAAGCAAAAAAAGGTAAGGCAACTAAAATTGCAGCACCAGCTGAGCCATTTGAGAAATCTAAAGTAGCAGAAGCATCAACATCCAAGAAGTCTATCCCAGCTTACATTGATAAGGATAGAATTGAGATGTATGAATATTTCAAGCAGCTCAAATATGTCAAGCCTATTTACTTGAGGGAATTCTTTCTTGATATCCTAGATGGCAACC
Organism: Excoecaria agallocha; assembly: GCA_037975025.1. NCBI lineage: Eukaryota > Viridiplantae > Streptophyta > Magnoliopsida > Malpighiales > Euphorbiaceae > Excoecaria > Excoecaria agallocha. The sequence goes on along the minus strand of CM075819.1, from coordinate 10,356,103 downwards.
TTTGGAATGAGGCTTACCCTCTAATTTCTGGTATTGGATGGGAATGGTTCGTAGACAAACATCCAAAAGCATACCCATTTGTTGCAATTCAGTTTTTCACTTCTTTCAAGTTGACACGTGAAGATGAGCAGGATGTAGGCACTGTAAGTTTTAATCTTGGGAGAAATACTTATTACATGTTGTTTCCTAAATTTTCTACGCATTTAGGTTTCCCAGAAAATGCAATAGGTGAACTACCCAATGCTACACCACAGGAGAACTGGGAGTTCATTAGAGATCCTTTGAATCCTGTCCAATATAAGCCCAGCAAACTCAAGCTCGTGCCTTAAAAAGTCAACCTTTTTGGATTCTTCATAGGTTCCTATCTATCACTCTATTTAGTTGTTTAGGAAGCCCTAAAAATATTAACAATGAGGAATGTATGTTGTTGAGATGCATGGTTGAGGAAATCAAAATCAATGGGGCTTTCCTCTTGTGTCAGAAAATAAAGGAATTACAGAGAATGATGACAAAAATTAAGGCAACATCACTAGGTTGGGTAGCCACTATTATGGCTAGAGCAGTAAATTACATGGATACAAGGAAATTTATTGGAAAAATGGCTTACATGGACTATAATATATTGACCAGAATTAAAATATTGATTAAGAAGCCACAAAAGCATTGGTCTGACAGGGCATAATATCTTCATCAACTTACCATTTGAAGAAATAGAGATGTAAAATCTGACTCAGAATCGGAGGCTGATAACCTTGCACCCCTACCACAGGCACCATCTGATCAATTGCAGGTTTTTACCACTCAAATGAACACCAGGATGAATAGGTTGGAGGGACGAATGGACACTTTACAGGAACATGTTCTGAAAGTGAAGCATAATTTAGAAGTATTCACCACCAATTTCTGGAAGCACTTCCCACCGCCACCAACTGAGTGACAGTCGATGTGGACAACAACCTTCTAAGAGGGGGGTAGAGCTTATCCAAAGCAATTTTGCAGGAAGTTGAAACTTTCTTCACTCCCTCTCTTTTAAGCACTTTAGTTTTTTGTTTTTTTTTGTTTGCCGTGTTTTTTTTACTGTTTTGTTAACTTTAGGTATTATTATTTGTTGTGTAAGCACCTTATCATTTAACTTTCACTTAAACTTTAGTTTGCCTCAGTTGTTCTCAAATTTTGAGCATATTGAACTTTAAAATTAGAAGGTTCATAAGTTAAAATTTTGAGGTTAGCAATAAAGCAAGTAAGTTGTTTAATGAATTTTAGTTAGTTTAGTATTTGAACTTGGCATATATTTGTTAGTTCCCAAAATCTTGAGCACATAAGACCAGTTTTTAAACTTAAAGAAAAATCAATACGTTGAAATAGTCGAGTAAGGAATTTTAGAACACTAGAACCTTCCTTATCACCCTTTGAAGTATAGAGACAACTCATTGCAACTTAGAAAGTGATCTAGGCAAATTTTTTTGTTGAGCCTAATATAGACTGTTTCCTAACCCTAATACATATTTTGACCTTTGTTAACCCACTTTGAGCCAAAAAGGACATGCTTAATGTGTGTCATATTATTTTTCTTTCTTGTTACCTCATTAAGTACCATACAACCTAAAAGCCTTTATCTCCCCATAATAGAGCTGCCACTCTAGCTTTGGATAGGTTAATGGAAATATAATTATTTCTTTTATGGAAATAGCAAGTAAGTGGGATTAATAGAAAAAGTTATATTCAAAATCACGTATTTGCATTTTTTCCCCCCTTAAAAAAAGAAAGAAAGAAAAGACAAAGAGAAGAAAGCAAGAAAAATAAAAATAATACAGTTTATGGCAAAATTATAAGTGTGGGGTGATTGTTGCAAATTTTAGCCTTCTTCTTCTATTAAAAAAATTGTAGTATTATTCTTAACTGCTTTTAGCAAGTATAAGAATATAGGGACAAGAGCTGTGAATTTGAAGAAATATTCTATCTAAAGTATTGAGTGGCTAACTATTTTTGAATATCTTTTATCCTTTCTTTGTTAACCACTACCTTAGCCCCATTACAACCATTAAAAGACCTATAGTATTTTTAGAGTTTAAAGTGCAAAACCATTTGTACACTTAGGTGTACATTCATTCTAATGCTTGGCTATATAATTGCATTGGTGTTTTTGTTCTAAAAAAGCTTAAAATATTTTGGTCTTGCACACATGCAAGGAAACTAGCTGATATCATCTTGTTTAAAGCTTTTCTGATTGAAATTTTGTTAAGTGCTCTTGTTAATTGCTAACCTTAATTTTGAATTGGATGTTTCTTAGCTAAAGTTTGATAAATTTAAGAATGTGGTTCGTTCAAATTTGCTTGGGGGCAAGCAAAGGCTAAGTGTGGGGTATTTGATAATAGTACATTTGATTATATTTGTAAGTATTTTTAGTTGGTTTATTATGTTAATTTTATGGTATTTGAGTTAATTTAGAGTTAAAATGGTTTAATTTGTGTTTTGAGAGCCTAATTGAAGTTAATTGTGTTTTTAAGTGTGAAATAGATTGAAAAAGGAAAAAATTTAAGGACTGAAAGGGTAATTTGCAATTATAAGAGAAGAAATTCATCGTATGGAGTTTAGTAAAGGACCATTCATTGGAATCACTTTGTGATTCTACCAAATGGCTCTTTTAAAAGTAGTGAAGGAAGCCCATTTAGTGGAATCACAAAGTGATTCTACCGAATTCCCTTTAGAGATGTCAAGAGCAGGGTTATTCGGTGGTTTTAAGTTACATTCCACTGGTTCAAGAAGAGTTCTGCTAAAAGAGGAAGTCTTCTGTCAAAATAAGAAGTCTGTTGTTGCTTGGATTAGGAAGTTAAAAGGAATTAAAACTTCTTGTTTTGCTGCCTCTACTTTAGCTATAAAAGGAATACTGAAGACACAAGTTATGGAGTCATTTTTTTAGAGTTGTTTAGCTATTATTTCAAGTTTACGTTCTCTATAATTGTCTTTTAAAACTCAGTTTTTAGCTTTCAATTATGAAGCGTGAGTAGTTCTTCTTAACTTTTGCTAAGGATACTTGAATCCTTAATCTTTTATTGTGATGACTTAATTGAGCTTTAATGTTAACCCAAGTTGATTATTTCTCGATTTTAAGCATATTTTTATCCTTGATCTTGATTGGATTAATTGTTGGTTTATTGTTATAAATAACTAAAAATTGATTTGAGCAGCATTAAGGCTTTGCATGTTCTTGGTTTAATCTTTTGAATTAATGCATGATTGTTTTCTGTTTTGAGATAATTATGTTTTGATAAACTGGATTAATATTAAGAGAGGAGGAATTGAGAATATACTAGAATGAAATTTTCTTGAAAAAGAGTTTGATGAAAGTATAGGAAGTCAACTTAGATTTTTATGCTGGATGTTAAATTGTTCTTAACAAGGAGTTTAATGTTTAAGAAAGATACTCTTGATTCAAGTTATCGGGCTTTATTCATCTAGTTTTCCATAATCAATTGTGTTTTTGAGAATTTAAGTCATTACAATAAAAGGTTAAGGTGGATAGTCCCTTAGTGAAAGTTGCTTTTAAATATTGATTGTTCCTTTGTTTTAATTTACTCTTGTTATTTATTTTAAGTCATCTACTTTAATTCGGTTTTAGTTTTCATCATAAGTTTTGGGATCTTTTCTCTCTCTACACATAATTTTCATTCTAAAACTCAAAATCTTTTTATACACACACAAGTTTCCCTTAGGTTCGATATTTGGGGTCTTAATCTTTTTTTCCCTATATTACTAATTGATTTAGTGTACTTGCTAGACACCGGTCAGTTATAGCTTTCCCTCTTTCATGAGATGGTTAAGGCACCAAGACAATGATTTTCCTAGGTTAGACTACTCCTTCTAAACAACTTCTATAGCTGAAACTTCTACTATTTTCCCTTCATTACTGCCGCTTGAACTACCACTGTTCTTGCTAAACCTAGCGTTGTTATAATTCTTGCAATTACCATAGTTCCCATTAGTAGCACTTGCTTGCTTGGCTAAATACTCACTCTTTACTTTAATGGCTATATCTTTAAGAGATTCCCAATCCTTTAATCCCTTCATTTTGAGTCCCTCCTTAAGATATGGGCTTGCATTCCTGATGAACAACCTAATTTGATCTGCTATCTTAGGCTTTTTTCTCATTTCCATAACCCTATTCCTCTAACGAGTAATATCTTTATAGAGGTTTCATCTAGCTTCTATTGTAATAACTTCAAATCTTTTATGGTGACTTCCATTATATTACTACAATCATACTATCTCAAGAATTCCTTTATTAATTTATCCCAATCCTTTTTTTTCCTCTTATCCAACCTATGGTACGAGCCAATCGGGCGACTTATAAGGCTCAGACTGAAGTAATCTACCTTTAGCCTTTTGGTGAGGGCAGTCCCTTTCATAACTAATAGATATTACTTAATGTGAGCAGAAGGGTTTGAAGTACCATCAAACTTTAGCAAGTCTGGCATCTTAAATTTGTTAGGCAAAACATCTTTATGGTCCAAATCCATATCTTTAGGACTGATACCCTTTCAACTTGAAAGCAACCTAGCCATGGCTTCTAACCTTTCCTCCACTTCTTAATGGATGGATCCTCCACTTTTGGAGCCTTATTCCTAGCCATCTGAGAACTATATGGCTCTTTATCATTACTGATAATGAAATCATACTCAGGATCATACTATGATAAGCCTTATTCCCTTTATTTGTCAACTGACGGGCCCCTAGGCAAGGCATTTCTGGTATCAACAGTAAGTATAGGCACCAGAGTAACTACTATAGGAGTCTTCCTAATGTGGGCTAGTTTAACTCGTTCAGCAGGGGTTCACTCGATTAAGCGCCAGAAATAGGAGCCAAATTGGCTGTCAAATTAGCAATCATGGACATTACTCACTTTTTAAAATCATCTATACTTTTATCCAGGTCTTAAGGGGTTGAGGTATTAGCTGGCAGAGTAAGATCGGCCATATCTAACCTTACATAGTTTTCTGACAACTACTTAGTATCACTTGAACCAATTTGATGATGCATGATTTTCATGTTATGCATGGTCATGAAATACATCATCAACAATCACATACAGAAGCCTTCCAACCTTATCACTCCCACACATGTGGTCATATTGCCTCTGTCCTAAATGAGCTTAGTCCAAAGGTCAACAGGGAACCCAATGAACACATATAATACATGGTGAAAAATCGGCAGCATAACACTCATAATGAAAACACAGGCATATGAGTTTTGGCTCTTATGTATTTAAACAATTCAAACAAATCAAGTTAGGCTCATCGAGGCATTGTAGCCTTTGATGAGTACCACCTAATGTAGTTGAATTTGTCCAATACATGAAGGCCTACATAGCGAGCAAAAGAATTACGGTGATACCACCTAGGGAAAGCAGCTACTGTCATTACATAGGCTTGAGTTCGGTGTTTAAAACTTTAGGACTACCTAAGTATTGTTCCTGCCAGTGGGTCTAGCTCATCACGAGTATAATGACCGATGGGTCACATTCTTTTTATACCAATTAGTATGAGACTTGGGCTGGTGGTTCTCTTTGACACCTCCCTACATTAAGTGAACATAGGATGTGCTTCAGGATTACACCAAGGCTGAAATCGGAATGTCTAACTTAATTCTAAGACTCTAGCATGAATGCAATGCAATTATTTTCAAAGAAAGATAGAATTTCTTAATTTTAAGCCCATTTATATTAAACTAATCAAAAGTACTTTCAAATCAAAGTCTTATGGTCTCAACTGGAGTCACCATTATGATGCAGGTGCTTTTTGAAAAGGATGATACACATAGGATAATGACCATTTCATTCGAACTAGAGTCCACTTTTATGACTGAACAAAAAAAGGGTCTTCTAAACCGAGTGAATGGTATGTGTCTATGTTGGGCACCATAAGGTAGATATAAAGGAGTTGCCACCCAATAAAACATTAGGACATAGTATTCCGACCTTATAAGGTCAAAACAAAAGAAGGTTCAAAACCTCGCTCTTATTTATAGTTTAATTAGCGAACTATGGTTGGCTTTCAAATTAATTATTTTATCCCTCTTCTCACGAGAATCATCATGCTTAAAAATAAAGATGCACTCAATTAAGTTTGGAAAGTGGTAAATCATAACATAAAAAGTAGTAAAATAAAATAACATCTACTAAAAAGTAAATAATTATACATAAAACGGGTGATTCATTTATAATCCATTTTTATAGGAACATTGGTTCCCACATGTATAATTACAAAAAGACTTTTTGTTGCATTTTGCAATAAATATGGGATGAGTGATCCCATTTTATTAGAAAAATCCCATATTAATTAATTATGTACAAAACCATTTTATATTATTCACAAGAAAACTTATGTGCATTTTAGGTTTAAAATAGGACATTGGTCCAGTTTTATTAATACAAATCTCAATTATTTAATATAAATATTTTTATGTGATTTTTCCTTTTCAGTACATATAAAGGAAAATATCTAAAAATATCTACCGCTCTATATTCGCCCAGTTGTACTCACAAACACATGTTAAATGCATAAAGTGGTGCAATAAAACAAATAAAATAAATGAATAAGCAAAATATAAATGGTAAGATAAATATAAACACATATATAATATAATATAATATAATATAATATAATATAATATAATATAATATAATATAATATATATATAATATAATATAATATAATATAATATAATATAATATAATATAATATAATATAATATAATATAATATAATATAATATAATATAATATAATATAATATAATAAATATTAACATGCAATAATAATATAATAACAAAGATTAACATAAAATAACCATGAACTTAAACATAAAAATTAGTAACACAATATATAAAATAAATTAAAAAGCAATATTAAATAATACGGGTCAAAGTTATGATCACCAGGTCAAAATCACACCGATTTGGCTCACTTTTAGTATAGATCCTTGCCAAACTGAAATTTAAATCCCACAAAAATACAATAAAATATTTAAAGCATTTTAAAGACAAGACCTAAATAATATATGTAAAGAAAATAAATTACACAAACTAAAAATCACATTTTAAAGTTAAAAATTACATTTTTAATATATAAAATTATTAAATCTTATTATTATGTATTAAATAGTCTAGATCCAATCATATATTAAATAAACTATCCAAAAAGGGAGTCAAATCCACAATATCCAACAGTGAAAGTATGGATTCGGTCCAAATAAACAACAAGCCAAGAGTATAGTTGACTTTTTAATATTATTGTGATGCACGTTGGAGCCGGGCTCATCATCCGGGTTTGCTCTCGAAGGCCCACTTTTAAGGTCCAAGATCGGATTAGGTTCACTTAACTCATAAATTGGTTACTTTACAATAAAAGGGGATCAAGCCCAAATTATTATTGATAGTCAATCCATAAAGGCATTTACCAATGGGCCCAAAAAAGGTAGGTGTTATCACTACAAGAAAATTAATTTTTAACGACAAAAATTTAGCGAAGGGATGAAAATTCGGTTGTTGATAATATACCAACAATCAAGGGAACTTAATCCGATCGTAAGAACTTAAATTCTATTATTATTTAATGAGTAGCTCCAATCCCGTGGTTAAAAGATAACCAATCCGGTGGTTATTACTGGCTCTAAAAAAATAGGACTATATTTTCATTTGCCTCCGAAAATTTTCTTATTTATCTTATTAAAAAAAAATTGCTTTTTTGTTTCTATTTCCAAACCTAAAGTAAATGCAATCCATGCTAAACTGAAGGAGAAATCGCATCCGCCCTCTAAATTTTTTTAGAAATTATCTCTGATTTTACAAGATCTAGATTAATTATGAGGTTCCATCGACTTTTTTCTAGCGATTGTACAAGAGAAAAGAAGAGGATTGAAAAAACCCATTTCTTTCTCTTAACTCAAAACCTAAATTAAAACTCCAAATACCATTTGAACATGCATATCTTTCCGATCTTCCTCCAATCGAATAGAAAGTTAGGGCGTTCTGAGAAAATTTGAGGGTGACGGTGGTGATGATTTGAGGATGTGTTAGTGCAATCAATGAGTAAGAAATTTGTTTATGTTTGGTTCTCCTGATTCATTTCTTAGAAACCTAACCCCTTCAGCTAAATTTCTTGGTATTTCTGTTTGATATATTAATTTTTACTTTTCAAAATGGAATTCTTTTTATATTAATGTTATTATTTAAAAATATTTTTGTACTTGAATTGATCAATTAGTATTATTTTTGTATAGTTCTTGTGATATGTACAATTTTATCTAGATTCTGAATGGGATTCTGGGTGGTCCTTTAAGTTTTCATGTTAATACTAATATCTGTTGTGTAATGAAAAATTTTACATTTTGTGCAATGAATAAGAAATTGATGCTACTCCAAGAATCACTCTTCTTTCAATTTCCAAAGAAATTAAATGTGAAATGAGATGAATCTTTTTCTTATAGGTTGGTTTATTCTTTTTTTTTAATTCAGCAAACAAAATGGGGAAAAATAGTGCATTTTGACACATCAAATCTATTTTTTGCTTAACAATGCTATGCCTATAATAAAGTTTTAATCAACATTACTAAGGATGAATGCTCTATACCTAACACTAATGTTATCCTACCTGATTATTTCTTGCAGGTTTATTCAATTTGTGGTGTCGCTGCAAATAATTTAAAGCAGCTTAAGAAAGAATTTGGGCTAGAGTGGGCAATGAAGCACATAATTCCACAAGTTTGTTTTCTTTTTCTTGTGCCTGAGCAATGATTGACAACCTAGTGCTTTTTATTTCTCTATTTTGAAGTTCAAGCTAAGTTATATTAGAATCAATTTAATTTTCTTCATAATATGATTATTGTGTGACATGTAATTATGCTTAAAGCCATAGGTTTATTGCAATTTAAATTTTGGTAGAAGTAAGGGTGATGGGTTGGTTTCAGTGCATGACAGTTGGTGGCTTGAAATTTTTATGGTGGTTATGAATGTCTAGAGTAAATTGTTTGTCTTTTTTTTCTTTTTTTTTCTTTCATTAATTTAGTTATAAAAAAATGTTAATGAGAAAAGTTAATGCCTTTAGGGTGAAGTATATATATAAATATACATGTTAATCATAGTTAAGGAAAGTGGCAATGTAAGAAACGTATGAATATTTTTTAGCTCAAAAAATAACCCATATGTATGCATCCAATTAAGGTTACTTCTGGACCTAACCAAGACACCTCTGTTTCAAAATGTGTTCTGCTTGTTTGGTAATACATTTATCATTATTTTGAATTCTTTTATCTTAATTAGCCAACTAATGGTTGTTAATCTGCATTGTTGTGTTCATATGAAAATAAAGAATATTGGAATTTTGCCACATTAGATGAACAATACATTTGTTGTCTTCAGTTAATGAACATTTGAACTTTAAGTGGCACTCAGGTTCATCTATGTTTGGCCAAGATAATACACAAATTATGCTAAGGAATATGGCAAGCTTCTAAGGAATACTATTTAACCCTTTCCTCCTTGCAGGATTAGGTGTATGTCCTGTTTGTGTCAACTCATGCTTATTTCTTTCTTTGTTCATTTGATGCATATTGTGCAGGTTGGATTGCTTGGTGTACTGACTCATTTTGCTAATAATTCTGTAGGCTGTTACTTGTCATTTTAAAGCCATAGAAGAAGTTCTAACAAGCAATTTATGTCAAGAGTTGTCGAAGATGTAAGATTTTCTTCTAATTTCTTTTCCTTAGGAAGAAGAGTGAGAAACAGTTGTTCAAATTGACATGCATAGCCACACACACATGTGCACACAATGAAACATCTATTTGGCCATTTTCTCAAACAACTTTTTGTGAGACATCTTGCTTTCTTATTTTGGACAACTATCACTTGCTGACTGCTTGCCAAATCACATTTAACTTGAATGTCCAAATATTCAAGCTGTTCCTTCTTTTTCTTATTTTGGCTCATAGTCTTCTAATAATTAGACTGATTTAGATGCACCAGTATTTAGATACATTCAGGTTTTGCTTGTTATCTCACTGCATATGTTGGATTGAATTGATTCCATATATTGGTTCGTTTCCCTTCTAATTATAGTGTTCAGTATTATTCAAAATGAGTGACCTTTTACTATATATTTCTGTGAATACGTTGTGTGCCAAACTTAATATATCAATTGTGGGCTATTTTCACTATGTGGGTAGAATGAATTGTAATTCTCTACATTTATGAAACTAATATTTCACTAATAACTACTGACAATATGGTTTAAATATAGTAGGGCTCAAGCGTTCCACCTTAAACTAAATCAGTGAGGAATGATTTTGCTTGAATCAATTTCATTAGTGTAGTTTTTTTTATCATTTTGGGTTCTTATTTGGCAATTTCAGTGTCTTCTTCTTTTTCTCTTCTCTTTCTCTCTCTCTCTCTCTCTCTTTGTTTTTTAATTTTTTTATGTTCCAAGAAACTATACCCATTGTTCTCATGATGTTGTTTGTAACCCACTTTCTACTCCTTATAGTCCTGGACATCGTTGTTGTTGCAAAGATGGATTCATCAACAATGGTTATCACTGCGGTTTTGGAATATTTAAAATAGTTTATAAGACCTTAGCTTGTTTTTTCTTTAAGAGATGAGCCTTTTCGTAGTTCTATAATTTTTTTTGATGTTATTGTATTCCTTTTATTTCTTTATTGTTGCAGTTTGTTGTTAAATTAGGCTCAGTAATGAGGAGTTGCAGTCTCAATCCTGTTAGTCAAAATTTACCTAATTTTTTTATTACTTATACTTTAATTTTGATGACAATTTAATAAAGTAACGATGTATATGGCTCTAACTGCCCATATTGGATTACTGCTATAGAGGTATTGATGGGTTTTTATTGAAACTCACATTTATATAGGTCAATTTTGAATGAATTAATTTTTGCCATTTATTAGGTCCTAATGCAGTGGAGTTTATCATTAATCATACTGAAGTTTAACTAGCTTTTGTTCAAGAGAGCAAGCTCTCTTCTGTAAGTTAATTAATCCTTAGTTCATCTTTATTTCATTTGCATTCTAACAAGGGTTGCACATTTGTTCAAAGAGGGGATTGTTTTCTTGGGATATAATATTGATGATTTTTATTAATTTTTATCTTATGTAGGGATATAATATTTGCCTTTAATTCCCATTTTTCTTATAATTTTTTTAATTGAATGTCAGATTATGTGTACTGTGGACATATCTTTTACTTGAGAAGCTCTGGCATTTTACAAACTCTATTTATGTGTTTCGTGATAGGATGCAATGAAAAAAGTAAAGGTTGCTGGCAATAAAGATTGTCCTGTAAAATAAAATTGGTTGCTCCCCCACTTTATGTTCTTACCACCCAACACTAGACAAGGTTAGACTTGTTGCTTCAGAAAATTGTGGAGCCCAATGTGCTTATTAAACATTGCTTTTTATTTGTTTTATTGTTATTATTGTCATTATTATTCTTGTACTGACAATGCTTTTGCTACTTTGCATGTTTCCCTCTAACGTCTCTAGAGTTTTCTAAACAGGGAATCATAGCCTACATGTTTGCTTTTTTTGTGTGAATATGCTTAGTTTGATTACTGGTCTAGTGAAAGTGTAACTCATTAAACATAGGGAGAGAATGTTTTTGAATTTAAATGTCAGTTTCTCCTTTTCTTTAACCTCTTCTTTTGTTTGATTTTTTCCATTTGATTTACCGTCTTTAATTAATCTGTTCATGAATATTAATCATAAATTTATGCTTTAAATTCTTCAGGTCTTCTAAATAATAGACAAGGAGGATATGAGGTTCATTATGCTTTCTTCTAAAGATTCTAAGTGAGTAGAAATTAGTATCATAGGGACTATTTTTGTAAACAAACTTCTATAAGATAAATATAGTGTTAAAACAATTTTGAAATATTTGTATATTTTGTAATTGATATTTTGCAATATATGAAAGGATTATTGATTATAATTTTTGATATATGTGTGTGTGAATGATCTATACAGGTATTACTTAAATAAAATGTTTTAATTATTTTTAAAATTTAATATTAGTGATCAAATTTACTTTTAGCGAAGGAAAATTCGATTTCAAGAATATACCTTCGATGACTAAAATTTTCTTCATTGAAAGTGAACACAGTTAGCGAGGGGCAAATCTAGCCTTTAAAGCTCAGTATTTAACGCTCAAAATATTTCGATCGTTAATGAATTTAACGACCGGAATACACTTTAACGACTGGAATAAAAATGGTCGTTAATTATTTCAACAACCGAAATTTTCCTTCGTTGAAAGTTAACAGCATCAGCGAGGGGAAAATCCAGTCGTTAAAAATTAAGATTCAAAGACCGAATATGCTCCGATCGTTATACAGATCAACGACTGGATACAAAATTCAGTCGTATATACTTTTAACCTCGAGGCTTTTAACAACCGAATTTTTCGGTCGTTATAGGTTTTTAAATCCCGGATTTTGACTTTTAACGACCGAATTTCCCTTCGTTAAAGGGCATTTTTCTTTTAATGCATGGAGTCACCACTTAACAGAACTTTGAAAAATAATTTTCGACCTTTTGATGCCTAAATAGAGATTGGTGTTTGGGACATCACTTTTATTAGGCATCTTATTTAGGTGTTTATTTTATAATTGAGTTTTATATTTAATTCCCTCTCCTCTCTCACACAATGCAAAAGCATAGAATTAAATAAACATCTCATTCACATGAATAAAGCAGTAAAAAAAGCCACAAAATAAAGCTACTTAATTATTACATAAGAAAATCATTCCACAATAACAAAACAATACACATACATAAATTGGAGTATTCATTTTGGATTGAAAATATTGGTTCCCTTATACATATTTTGCAAAAATCTTAGTTTTATCTTGTGTATGAATTTGGGCTAAAAATTGGACATTAGTCCTTTGTTTGAAAGAAAAAACCAATTAATTTAATATAAAATATTTGGATGCATTTTTCTTTTATCGTGTACAAAAGCCATTTTTTACTAACTATTACATCCCCAAAATAATAATACATCCAAAAAAATAAATACCAAATAAACTATAAAAAAACGTAAAAAATAAAATAAATAATAGCTAAATAAACCAAAACGATAAATAAAAGAATAATAAAAAGTAATTAATTGAGATAACTGGATGGGCTGAGGATGGTGATCGACTTGGAAGCATGATTTTCCATGCAAAAAAAACCACACAAAACCCTTTAAAGGCAAAGATATTTACATACTCAAAAAATCATACAAAAGCACACAAATTAGTACTATAAATAATGTAATAAAAATAATTACAAATGAAAATATACAAGAAAAATGAAATTAAGTAAAAACCACATCATACAGAACTAAATAATGCCTTAGACATTACCAAAATCACATAAATGACATAAACACATAAATTACATAAAAATACACAAAAATATCCCAAGAATTCAGTCATAGATGCCCAAAACATGCGAGTGATGTCCATACATAGAGCGAAGGATGGGACGAGAGGAAAGCCCGCAACATCCTGTTTATCACATGTCAGACGGGCATTTGTCAGGTCTTTTTCCTGTCTTCCACCATTGGTTAAAGAAGAATGTAGAATTTTCATGGCAAAAGATCCAAAAAAGTCATACAAAATGTGTTTTAACCCTACACATGCATTCATTAAACTCTAAATCATGCCAATATAGTGTTATAACATCAAGTCATGAATAAAATACATTAAATTTACCAATTTACATAATTAAAAGGAGGAAATAAGAGTTTAATATACAACAATGGAGGAATCTCATTCTAAACACACCATTAACATGCCAATTTAATTCTTATTTATCTTGTATCACATATAAGCATGAAAATAACTCAAATGTAACATTTAAACACAAATATTCTAATAAACTTCACATTATTTATGCATGACCATTCTAGAGAGAGAAAAAAGATGAAAGTAGAGAGAAAGCTTAGAATATTACCCTCAGGAGATATTCTAACTTTAAAATCTCTATGGTTCAGATCTTCATTCCGATTTGTGCTCCTTGCTTTTTAGAAATATGCCATGAAATTCATTTGTATGTGTGTGTTAATCAAAAGAGAATGATAGAGTATATTTTAAAGAGAGGAAAAAATTGAGTTTTCTTTTTCCCTACAGTGGCTCTATAAAAAGTGAGTCCTTCCCTTTCAAAACCCTAGATTTTTAGGTTTTATACCTAGCTTAGAGGTGGAGTTGGATTCCAACTCCAACTCTTTAAATCTAGAGATAAATCCCCTGCAAATTTAGAAAAAATCCTTTTGAAATATATTTTGCCTTTTTGAATTCTATAAACATAGGAATTTTGGATTTCAAGCCATAGACAGGTGCCCCTCAATGAGGGGCGGTCGTCACTCTGCCCAGAATCTTGAAATTCCTAAAATACCTTTAATTAAATCTGTACAAGAAAGAGAGGGCCACACAAGGCTGCCCCTTAGGTGACAAACGATTGTCTGCCTCTTCTGAAGGCTTAAAATAAGGTTTTTATGCATCTATTGTAAAAAAACTTGGAAATATTTAGAAAATCATAAAAATATTTGAGAAAATGTGAGAAATTTCACAATTGGAGTTTCGAGATCTGAACCTGCTATCAATAATGTACTAGCTCCTCAATATAGAGTAACCTTGATCTAGGCTACCTCGGGTCACGGTGTCTATAGTTGCCAATAATTTTGGGGAGCTGGTGCACTAGTGTCAAAGTGAGCCAAAATTCAAAGTAAAAGGAAAACGACGTATACTTGAGGCAATGAATCTCTTGGATGATTGAAACACGTACCTTCTTCTAAGGCAGTGAGTTTTTTGATTGGTTGGACAGTTATCATCAACTTGTCAACACATTAACCCTGGTTCGGGTAGTTAACATTAGTTTATCGATGTGTTAACCCTGATTCAGATAGTTAACATTAGTTTATCAATGTGTTAATCCTAGATTGACTGTTTGATTAGCGTCTAGAGCATACAAAACTAGAATAAGTTGATTAATTCTAATTAGAACTTTAGGCATACAAAATTAGGTTATTTAAATACGTTTGATTAGCCTTGGGGCATGCAAAATCAAAACAACTTGATAAAGACTGATTAACACCCGGGGCATGCAGAATCAGGTTATTTAAATGCATTTGATTAGCACTTGGGGCATGTAAAATCGAGATGACTTGATGAAGAATGATTAACGCTTGAGGCATACAGAATCAAGTAGTTTAAATATGTCTAATTAGTATCTAGGGCATGCAAAATTGAGATGGCTTAATTGGATCTGATTGGCATCAGGTTGTTTGACCTGTAAAATGAAATAAGTTTTTGAGTAATTGTTTCATTTTTGTCCATTATGGATTGCCCTTTATATTGGTTGGTATTTTTGGTGGGTGCATTGTCCCTTCTCGAAGAGATATCTCATTGGCAAGGTTTTTGGCAAATATGCATATGTGAAGAGTCACTGAGATGCTTGGAGCCATTCTGGTAAATATGCATTTGTGAATAGTCATCAAGATGTTTGGAAGCCATTCTGGTAAATATGCATTTGTGAAGAGTCATTGCGATGTTTGGAAGCCATTCTGGTAAATATGCATTTGTGAAGAGTCTTTGAGATGTTTGGAAGCCATTCTGGCAAATATGCATCTCAATGACTATGCACTACTCTGCAAATTAGCACTAATGTAAGGAAAATCATCATCATTAGGATTGTCGACCTGTGCTTGATCTTGTTCTGCACTCTTTTAAAATTTATATTGACATCATACTTTTGCCTTTTGTCCAATAGCTTCTTGCTATGCATCTCTTTTTTCTTTGCCTGTTCAGGCAACTTCTTATGATAAGGATGGGTGTCTTCACTCCTTATCATTGAAGGAGTAAGTGTATCCCCCCTGGCAAGGTTTTAAGTGCTTGATGTGAAAAGAATTCAATATTAGTATTTTGTCAATTTAGCCTTCTTTTTTTTCAAGTGCTTATTATTACTTTTGTCTTTTTATGATATGTTGAATTATAGGTCTTACTAATTCCATGGCATTTTTTCTCTTTTTTTATGATTATTATCATTTTTATTAGTTTTAGGCTTGATGAATATGAGCAAAGTGAAGCATGTATAATAATTTCAAACATAATAAATATGAACAAAATGAAACATAATACGTACATATGGTTTTTAAATACAATTGCTATCTTTATATACAACAAAAAGCTTCAAACTCCTTGAATACCAAAATGGATATACTGCGAAGGCCTTGGTACTCTACGATAGGCTAGCTCAAATGAAAGTCTGAATTCTTGGGAGGTCTGGCTGGTACCCCTGCTTGTGGTGCTGGAGGGAGTTGATCATCATTTGGCCTAAATCTAAAGCGAAATCCAGGCAGTGTTGCTATTAAAGGCTGCATATCATGTGCTATCACCTCTATCAGTCTCTCTAAACCTTTACCAACCTCAATAATAGCCCTAGAATGGCACTCAAGGTATCTCATTAGATCCCCCCTCAGGTACCCAATATATCTCTTTAGCTCCTTATCAGTCTCTATCACAACCCACCTGGCCCTAAAGATGTCAGTCTCAATATGGGTGCCCTGATCCCTGATCTAAGTAAGAGAGTCATCAACTAGCATCAAACCTCTACCCTAAAGCTATTAAATTAGCTCTAATGCCTCACACCTCATTTTATAGAGTATGTACAGTCACTGGTAGGGCCTACAAAGTCTGCACTATTGTGAGTATCGCCTGCAATGTCTGATCCTGACATTTACTCGTCTCCTTTAATATTGCAAATCTCATAGGAATATCATCAATCAGAAGAGTCGAAGGTGGATGTACTGGAGGTATAGTCGAGGATACATTTGGGCATGCTGGTGATGGTGGAACAAATGGTGGATGAGCGGTCAATGTAGAGGCCCCGGGGTATCCATAGGGAGAGAACCTCCCTATCTTCCTAATCAGTGATCTCTGAGGTCTAATAGGTGATTTGTGATGCAATGGCGGCTGTGGTAAACCTCCTAGGAGATCTTACAGATTTATCTGCATATCAAACTCATAATCTAAATCGATCCCTGGCCCCTGAGGTCCCTGTGGGTCATCTGCCTGCTCTACCTGATTTGCTTGCTAGGGTGGCTGTACTAGAGGTACCTATGGCTTTATCGGTGCCTTCTGTGGTGACTCGTTCTATTCGTCCTTTTTTGCAAGTGCCTCTAGCACTATAGGGTCGAGATTACACCTCTGTCTAGTCTCTAAAATATTCAGCAATCTATATTGCCCTTCTTACTCCTCTATGAGCTCTACCATCTCTATAGTGATTGCTGCCTACAAGTCAATATAGATGCCCTCTAGAATAAGGTCACTGAACTCTCCCTTGACTGGCAGTAAAAACCAAGTGATGAAACCTCCTATACATATTTGAGTCCCAGGCTAAGTGCCTACTCTGACCAACATTACAATGATCTCATATGTGATGTCCACATGCCTACCCTCCTACATCCCCCATAAGTTGGTGACATCGGCAAAGTTAATCGATCCTAAACTACTTGCACATCCCAAATAAGAACCTGACAACACCTTATAAATATACCGATAGATTTGGGTGGTCAGCATGGTGCTTTATGCAGTATCTGACTGGTAGATGGCACCGGGTAGCATCATTGCTCTTCACTTATCTCGTTCCATTAGCCTGGGTGTTGTGACCATACCTAGCCCACTCAGGAGGCCCATGGCCTAAGCAAACCTATGATGCATGATACTATAGTGTATGCCAGTGCCTAGAATTGGATGACTCCTTCCTTTATGTCCGATTTGGAGTAGCCGCCATACTGTAAAGTGGCGAGGACCTCTCTAGTAACATTCGAATAGGTCCTGTAGGCTAGAGTAAAGAACTTTATCCATTCTACCCTGGCTAAAAGCCTGTCAGCCTCCTCCAGTAGCCTAAAATCCTATAAGAACTGCCTAGACATAAACTGGTTGGATCGATACTACACTCACTGTAAAGCTCGATATCTACCGGCCTACTCTAGCATCATATAAGTTGGTATAGGTTGATGCAGCTGTGGGCATGCAGTTCAGCAAGGGATCTTGAAAGAAAAGGTTTCATGTTAGTTTATGGTTATCTTGAGTCGCAAGCAAACCAATATATTAGAATTTACAAGCATTTCGGCAGCATGTTGGATCAAAATATCTACAACTAACCTGCATTAGGAATGCACGTTAAGTGCTACAATATAATACACATCATCCTAAACCCATATTTGCTTATTCTAACAATAATACATGATAAATGAGGCATAATGCATGTTATACATTTTATGAGAATTTTAAAAAAATTTCAACAGCATTTTGGCTAGGAATGTGACTGCTCTATGTATAAAAGACAAATCACAACCACACAAGCCATTATGGCCACCAAACAACATAGTTATAATGTAACATTATGTACACGTGTAAAATTTTGGCAGCATTCTGGCTAGGACTGTGACTGCCCCCTACACAAAAATACAATTCACAATAACACAAGCCATCTTTGCCGCCAAACAACATAGTCATGATATTAATATTAAGAAATTAAACCTTACTTGTAATTATTTGGTGAAATTATAACTCATGCTACAACATGCTTTTAAGGGCACAAAATATGTAAAGGCTATTTATAAATCACATGCTAAAGGGAAAGGCTACTGGTCTACTTGCTCATATACAAGGTTCTCTATTATCTACAGTGTCATGTAAAAAGAATATGGCAATTAAATTACATAAATTATAAGGCAATATTTGTTTCTAATTTAAAAGGAAATGCTCACATCCATCATGCCTAACACTAAATATTATAACCTAAACTATACTTTAACTAAAAAAATGATAAAATATAAAAGAAAATTTAGTAACACTTACTTGTGAAGGATGAAAAGGAGAAAATAATGGAATATAGAAGAAAAGGATAGCTCCCCAATTTATACCTCGCTCCCAGGATTCTCCAAGCACCAACGACTCAAACAAAGGATAAGAAATAAAGGAAAAAACTTTAAAAACCAAAGAGAAAGCTTTGAAATCGAAAAGTATGTAAGTTGCCAAAAAAATAAATAAATAAGAAAGGTAATATATTCAACATTTTGAGTGAGGGACGGGCTTCCCATTTATCGCTAGTAACAGATGGGACTGAGAGACATCTCATCCCTTAGGGTAAAAATATAGTTTTACCCCTTAAACCTAATTTAAGCTCTATTTCTTTGTTTTAACCACTTTCTCTCCCATTTTTTTTAACTTTTTTTCATTGATTTTTCGATCTCTATCTATCTAAAATTAATTAAAAACATTATTTAGGCCTTTGTTAATTGCTACGACATTATTTTACAATATTCACAATTATTAATTGCCTTTTACTATACACAGGTGTCCAAAAGCCTGAAATACTTCCTGAAATTTGTTGTGCCTTTTGAGATGAATGATTATTTGCGTTTAGAATCATCTAGAGCTAATTGTTTATGTTGGGAATTATTGGTTACATGCATCTCATACATAAGCGAAATTTAAAATTTTTAACCAATAAATATGATCTTGCCATGAATTTACAATATACATATTAATGAGAATAAGAAAATCACCTTTGATTTTTGTTGAACAGTTGATTTTCCTTCTCACCGGGTTGTCGCAAACCACAGTGTCCAAAATCGAGCACCTCTAATGAGTAATCCACACAAGAGAAGGATAGAATGAACCAACAATTAGGAGAAACAAGGACTGGCAGAAAACCCTAGATGCTAGCTAGGGAAGGTGGCGACTAGGGCTTTTTGAGTGAGAAAAACTTTTCTCTTAATTGTTTACACTTAGCCCTAATACCCTATCACTTGGATTTTTATAGTTAGGTTAAAAATTCAACTTCATAATAGGATTGGACTCTTTAAAATTTTTGGAGAAATATTAATTGGGCTTTTGGAATTATTAATAATTTATTTGGGCTCAATTAAATCCAATTTAAGCCCTTCACAAAAGACTATGCATAAAACCCACAAACTAGGCCCTTTGTGCATATACTTGGATTTAATTACCCAAATGAATTCCAAATCCAACCAAATTAAATATGTAAGCTCCATAACACTTATGAAATATATTTAATTTATTTTGGTCTAAGAATTAGGCCTCTAAGGCTTTTTGTTAGTAGTTGGCGTGTAACCCTTCCTCTTTAGGGTTTTCGCACCAACTTCACTTCTTTGGGCCTCTTTAATTCCTCCAATGGATCTATTAATTATTATATCAGCCCTATAACACTTATAGTTCAATAATAATTAATTATGAAATACATTATTTCAATTAGGTCCATTTTTACAGAACATTTCAAAAAAGTTATGCGAATAATTTTACTTGATCATAATTAATCAAACTCTTTAATTAATTATTCTCTTATTCACTTCTCTATCCCCATAATAATATCAAATATTATTATCCTTGTCATTTTACCATTTTATCCTTTTCTCTATATGTGTGTGACCTATTGGGTTCCTGTCCATGTTGGCAGTATAATATGTAATTATGAGTTCTATTCAAAACTCACATGATTTAAACTCCTTTAAATCATTTTATTATTCCCTATTGATATTTATGCTACATTATTATACAAATCATGAGCGACCTCTATCTAGACATCATGACTATCCGAATGTCAGAAAAGTCAAGTGGTTTGACTATGCCCTTTCATAGAACATTATCGTGCAATTACTCCTTTCACAACTCTTATCACAATCAGATTATGAGTATGGATTTCTATCAACTCATATAAATCTAATTATGTATGTTCTATTAATTTAACCATTATTCCCAAAATGCCCTTCATGGATCTCTATCCATCTTAGCATATTACTTTAGTGAGAGATTCTCTGAACAAGGTAATTATAGAATCATGCGAGATAACTTCCCTTATTAAATTTGGGATGGTGAATCCTTTGTCAATAACTCAACTATCTTCAAGTAGGTCATGATATACCCAATCTCCTAACTATGTTCACTCCCAGTCGGAAGTAATCAGTTATGGAGTCAAAATATACCACTTACTACTTAAGATAACTTTGATGATCTCAAGTCTAAGGATACTTGCACAACCGCTATGAAGAGATTCCTCACTGACATAGATTTAATATCCATGTGAGGATTCTCTTTGCAGGTCTCCAATGAACTTGTTCTTCTAACAAGTATCCACATGTTAGCTTTGATTATCTTCCATAATCACAGTTATAAGAACCACTGCTTGAACCATTTAAGAAGTATAACATGTGCTGGTCTGTCCGAATTAATAATGTCCTATCTTGTTAATTCTATAATTAGGGATATTTAGATATTAACACATTTGCATGTAATAGACACCTCATATCATGAACACTTTTATGATTGCCTTTACACTGTGGTTATAATATCAAGGACTTCATTTATTAATTTAATATTTACAAACTCATGTATTTAAACATAGCATTAATAAATGAATAATGCCTTTTATTAAGAATAAAAATTCATATATATAAAATTCATCCCTTTTACATGGGCTCTAGGGCATACTCTCTAACAATCTCCCATTTGCACTAGAGCCAATCACTCATATGTCTCAGACCCATTCTATTTATATGGTGATCGTTCTTTATCTGGGAAAGTGCTTTAGTAAGGGGATCCGCCACATTATCATCTGTAATGACCTTTTCTAGTTTCACATCATTTCTAGCTACTATTTCCCTTATGAGATGGTAGCATTTGAGAACATGCTTGGATCGCTGATGAGACCGTGGTTCCTTTGCTTGTACAATGGCTCTGATAAGTGTGAGTTATATATAGTTTTTGATATGTTTTAAGCTCTGTTATTTAGTTATTTTGGTTTTATTTAGGTTAAATTAGAGTTAATTTGTTAATATTTATGTTTTTGAGGTTAATCCCATGTTTTATTTGGTTTTTAGGTCAAAATTAATACAAAAGGGCTTAAATTGCAAAAAGGGCAAAGATTAGGGCCAAAAGTGCAAATATGAGAAATTTAGGCGAGAAATTGAACGTTAAGTCCAGAACATTTACACGTGACCATGTGAAATCACTGAAGCAATCTACCCGTGTCCACGTGAAGGAGTGAAGTATGGAATGCATGGCCACGTGAAGGAATGAAGTATGAAGACCCATGGCCACGTGAAAGGGAAACTGAAGAAAATCATGCAAACACGTGACCACGTGTGAGGAAGGGTTAATCCACATGTGACCACCTAGGATTATTTCATAGGATTAGAAGGCTAAGAGGCAACATGAATGACCCAAAAATAGAACAACCTATGAATGATCCACCATCTAGGATTGAAGAGCAACATGTACCCTACCAAGCTCCCGAGAATGGGTATAGACCTAGGACTATTAGGGATTATGCTATTCCTAGGTGGAATGAAGAACATAGAACCATTAGGATTCCTCACCACCAACCCTTTGAGATTAAACCCACTACCATCATAATGGTACAAAGAAACCAATTTTCGGGTTCGGACATAGAGGATCCTGCACAACATTTAGACATGTTCTTAGAAGTGAGTGACACTATGCAAATTCCTAATGTATCAACTGATGCAATTAGGTTGAAACTCATCCTATTCACCCTCATAGGAAAAGCTAAGGATTGGCTACAAATGCTACCAAATTAATCCATCCATTCTTGGCAACAAATGCAAGAAAAATTTCTTTGCAAGTTTTTCCCACCTACTAAGACTGCCCTCATTTGAAAACAAATTAGTGATTTCCAGCAATTTTATGAGGAGCCATTCCATGAAGTATGGGAAAGATTTATGAGACTTTTAAAAAGTTGTCCTCATCATGTAGTTCCTGTTTTTCAATTAATGCACCTTTTCTATGCAGGTGCCCATCCATCAACAAGATCTTTGCTAGATGCAGCCTCAAATGGTAGTTTTATGAACCAAATTCCTAAATATGCATTTTTGCTTCTTGATGAGATGGCTACCAATGATGTTCAATGGGCAACCTCTAGAGCAACTCAAAAGAAACAGGGAGTTCATAATATTGATGAAGTAGCTATGTTAAAAGCTCAATTAGAATTAATGAAAAAGAGACATTTAAAAGATATAAATGAGCTTAAAGCTAAAAATGTTTCTATGTTATCTAATTAAGTTGATTCTTATGTAGGAATTTCAGGACCTTTGGGAATGAAGAATAATGAAGGTATGATAGAAGAAGTAAATGCCTTGAATTCGTATAACAACACTTACAATGCGGGATGGAGAAGCCATCCAAATTTTTCATGGAGGGAAGGTAATCAAGGTTCTTCTTCTAACCCTAATTTTAGACCTCAATTTAACCATAATCAACCTCCCAATAATCAAATTCCATACCAAAACCAAGCTCCACCACATTACCCAAACCAATACCTATCACAATCATACCACCAATCACATGGTTTTCAAAAATCTCAACCTCCCCCTCCTCAAGAAAAGAAATCGAACATTGAAAAAATGATAGCAAATTTCATGGCCTCCTAAAATTCAATTTTAGCTAGCCAAGATGCTAGATGGAAATCGCAAGATATTTGGATGAGGAACCAAGAAGCATCCATTAGAAATCTAGAAAACCAAATGGGACAACTTGCTAGTTCCTTATCAAACCGTGCTCAAGGGACATTTTGTTGGAATTTATCGGTTACATGCATCTCATACATAAGAAAAATTTAAAATTTTTTAACCAATATTATTGATCTTGCCATGAATATACAATATAACTATATGAGAATAAGAAAAATCACCTTTGATTTTTGTTGAACAATTGATTTTACTTCGCACCGGGTTGTCGCAAATCACAGTGTCCAAAATCGAACACCTCCAATGAGTAATCCACACTAGAGAAGGATAAATTGAACCAACAATTGGTGTAGAACAAGGAGTGGCCGAAAAACCCTAGAGCTAGCAAGGGAGTGGCGTAAAAGGGAGAGAGAGAATTAGAAGAAAAGACTTTCTTATGTGTTTAATCACTTAACCCTAATTCCTCATTAGTTGGACTTTTATAGTCAGGTTAAAATTCCAACTTCTAATGAGATTGGGCTCTTTAAAATTGCTGGAGAATTATTAATTGGGCCTCTGGAATTAATTATAATCATTTGGGCTTAATTAAATCCAAATTAAACCTTTTCATAAAAGACTATGCACAAATGGATTTAAATACCCAAATGGATTCCAAATCCAACCAAATTAAATATGTAGGTTCCATAACACTTATGTAACATATATAAATTAATTTGGTCCAAGAAATAGGCCAGTAAGGCCTTCTGTATGGAGTTGGCATGTGGCCCTCTACAGAAGGGCTTCCACACCAGCTTCATTCCTCTGGCCCCTTTATAACTCCTCCAATGGACTTATTAATTATTATATCAGTCCAATAACACTTATAGTAGTCCTATAACACTTATAAGACAATAATAATTAATCATGAAATACATTATTTCAATTAGGTCCAATTTACAGAACATTTCTCAAAAGTTTTGTGAAGAATTTTACTTGATCATAATTAATTAAACTCTTTAATTAATTATTATCTTATTCACTTCTCTACCCTCATAATAATATAAAATATTATTATCCTTGTCATTTTACCATTTTATCCTTTTCTCTATATGTGTGTAACCTATTGGGTTCCTGTCCATATTGGCAATATAATATGTAATTATGAGTTCTATCCAAAACTCACATGATTTAAACTCCTTCAAATCATTTAATCAATTCCCATTGATATTTTTGATACATCATTATACAAGTCATGGTTGGCCTCTAGCTAGGCATCATGACTACCCAAATGTCAGGAAAGTCATGTGGTTTGACTATACCCTTCCATAGAAATAATTATCGTGCAATTACTCCTTTCACCACTCTTATCTCAATTAGATTATGAGTATGGATTTCTGTCAACTCATATAAATCTAATTATGTATGTTCTATTAATTTAACCATTGTTCCCAAAATGCCCTCCATGGATCTCTATTCATCCCGGCATTTTACTCTGGCCAGAGATTCTCTGAACAAGGCAATTATAGAATCATGCGAGATAAATTCCCTTATTAAATCTGAGATGGTGAATCCTTTGTCAATCACTCAACTATCTTCAAGTAGGTCATGATATACCCAATCTCCTAACTATGTTCACTCCCAGTCGGAAGTAATCAGTTATGGAGTCAAAGTATACCACTTGCTACTTAAGATAACTTTGGTAGTCTCAAGTCTAAGGATACTTGCACAACCGCTATGAGGAGATTCCTCACTGACATAGATTTAATATCCATGTGAGGATTCTCTTTGCAGGTCTCCAATAAACTTGTTCTTCTAACAAGCATCCACATATTAGCTTTGATTATCTTTCATAATCACAGTTATGAGAACCACTGCTTGAACCATTCAAGAAGCATAACATGTGCTGGTCTATCCGAATTAACAATGTCCTAACTTGTTAAGTCTATGACTAGGGATATTTAGATATTAACACATTTGCATGCAATAGTCATCTCATATCATGAACACCTTCATGATTGCCTTTGAACTGTGTTTATAATATCTAGGACTTCATTTATTAATTTAAGATTTACAAACTCATGTATTTAAACATAGCATTAATAAAAGAAAGATGCCTTTTATTAAGAATATAAATTTCATACATATGAAAAACATCCCTATTACATGGGCTCTAGGGCATACTCTCTAACACATTTCCATCCAATGTGACCCGAAATCCAAAAGAAAAAGCCAAAGCAATCACTTAAAGAGTGGGAAAGAGTTAGAAAAGACTGAAATTGGTAAGAATTCTTCCCCAAGGGTGGAACTAACAATGGAGGTAAGTAATTCTAACTCAGAAAATACTGAAAAAGTGTCTCCTATGGTTGAGAAGGGTAAAGGTAAAGAAAAATTTGTTTCTACTATTCTTCATGAATCTCAACTACCATTTCCTATTTTAGCTAGAAAAGAGAAACAAAATGAACAATTAAGTAGATTTTTAGACATGTTTAAGAAGCTACATATAAATTTACAATTTGCTGAAGCTTTATTACACATGCCTAAATATGCTAAATTTATGAAAGAATTGTGCACTAATAAGAAAAAGCTAGAAGGCATAGGAACGGTTCAATTATTCGGTAATTGTAGTGCCATATTAACCAATAAAATTTCTGAAAAATTAAAAGATCCTGGTAGTTTTACATTACACTGTGAATTAGGCGGTAGTTTTGTTGGGCATGCTTTATGTGATTTGGGTGTTAGTATTAACTTGATGCCTTATTTAATTTGCATGAAATTGATTCTAGGTGATCTAAAGGAAACCCGAATGACACTTCAATTGGCGGATAGATCAGTAAAGAAGCCAAAAGGAATCATTGAGGACTTATTGGTGAAAGCCAAAAATTTTATCTTTCCGGTTGATTTTGTGGTCATGGACATGGAAGAAGATAGGAAGGTGCCATTAATTGTGGGGAGGCCATTCTTGAACACAGTACGAGCACTAATCGATGTTCATAGACAAATAGGCACTTTGAGATTTAACGAGGAGAAAATGAGTTTCAATGTCAATAAAATTTTAAAACACTCTTCATATGATTTTGAAGAGTCCATTTATTTTGTCGATGAAATTCAAGAATATGTCAACACAAAAAAAGAGGAAATCATTCTCAACGATGAGCTTCAAAGTTGTTTAATGCATCCAAAGGAAATGGAAGAGTTAGAAGCAAAGGAGATGAAGTTGGTACAAAATCTGGAAAAAGAGCACAGTGAACATGATGAAACGGAGGATGAATCGTCCCCTCCTAAGGGAGATTCTGAACTTAAAACACTTCCATCTCATTTGAAATATATATTTTTAAATGATAATACTGAGCCAGTAATTATTTCATCTTTATTGACAGGTTTGGAAGAGAAAAAGCTCATTGAAGTCCTCAAGAAGCATAAAAGCCAATTGATTGGGCAACATCTGACTTAAAAGGAATGAGCCCCAGCTATTACACACATCGTATACCCATGGAGGACAATTTTAAACCGGTAGTGCAACCTCAATGAAGGATCAATGAACTCGATGAAATTCAACAATGGTTATATGACAATGCTACACTTTATAAAGAAAAGACCAAACGATGGCACGACAAGCATTTAAGGGTAAAAGATTTTGTTCCGGGAATGTTAGTGCTTCTTTATAATAGTCGTCTTCATTTGTTTCTAGAAAAATTGAAATTGAAGTGGATCGGACTATACCAACTAATGTCAAGCAGTAACTTTGGTGTAGTGACGATCAAAAGCTTAAAAGATGGACGTGAATTTACAGTCAATGGTCATCGACTCAAACCATACCAACTCGGACAACAAGAGGTTGCTGAAGCAACCATGGTTCTTCATGATATCTAAGAAATGGTTTGGAAAGTCTAGTTGGAGACTTTAAAAACTCAGAACTTCTACTCTTTCTCTCTTCTATTTTTACAGTTAAGTTTTTGTGTTTTCATATTTTGTGTGTGTTTGTGCGTTTTGATTCATGAAAAGAGTGAGTAAACAAGGTTTTTACAAAGAAGCCATGTTTTTACTGGAAAGGAGTTTGTGTTTTCAAATCTTAAAATGGAAAAATTACATTTAAGGAAGCTTAAAATGCGTGTGTGTTTCAAAAGAAGCAAGTGAAGCCTAAATATGCACATACACGTGACCACGTATGGCTTTATCTTTGCCATCACGTGGCCACGGCTTGAAATTCTGCCATTCCTTTAAATATCACGTGACC
Organism: Excoecaria agallocha; assembly: GCA_037975025.1. Lineage (NCBI taxonomy): Eukaryota > Viridiplantae > Streptophyta > Magnoliopsida > Malpighiales > Euphorbiaceae > Excoecaria > Excoecaria agallocha. Next base: position 10,328,335 of record CM075819.1, on the reverse strand, counting down.
ACGTGATTCCAAGAGAAGAACTTCACGTGGCCATGCATGCTTCACAACAAAAGCACACGTGACCACATGTGGTTCCTCCCTTGGAAACCCGTGGCCACGCAATTTGCTCCTGGACCTTTTAAAATATTTCCACATCCTTTGTCTGCTTCTTCTTCATTTTAGTCGACTCTCACCCATGCCCACGCCTCACCATCACAAAATTAACCCACAGCTACGAATTTTCACTCATCACCGATCATCACCATCTCCGACCACCATTTCCTCTCTCCTTGCTATTTTTCTCTCTCCTACCTATCATCTCTTCCTTCTCTATATTTTCTCCATTAATTTAGGGTTTTTCACAATTCACACACACCACTTCAACTTGGTGCTGCATTTTGGTTCGGTTTTCACTTTCAAGTAAGTATCCACTCTCCTTACTTCTTATTTATTGTTTCCATATCATCCATTGCGTTGTTTTGTGCTATTATTGCTTATAAATGTTTAGTTTTGAGGTTACTTAGCACTTAACATTTTGCTTTCATGTTAATTCCTTTTGTCTCTTTGGATGATTATAAGTATTACATGCATGTAATAAATGCTTGGTATGTAATTGGGTAAGGAACAATCTTTGTTATGATCTTTAAATTGATGCTCAAACTTGCACTTATAACATGCTCGATGAAATGCCCCAATGAGTTTTTCTTTAAAAGCATTTAACTTTCACTCTTTGGATAGCATGTTTATGATTTGCAGGGATGCATTATGACCTAATTCACCTCTTAAAAGATTGGTTCAGGAGTCTATTCATGCATGATAAGCATTATTTTGACATATTCTTTGTGCCTAACCTATTGGATGTATTTTATGCCTATCATTTTGATCTCCACATTTATATGGAACATTTATGCTATCAATTTTTCATTTCATCCAAGTGTGCTTCAGTTCATTCAATGCATGATTTATGTGCTTACACCTTAGTATATTTTGGGTTATGAATTGACACTTACATTATGTTTTTCTTTCTTTTTAGTGGCCCCTTGAAGGACCAAATATCCTGATGTAGCAAGCTCTTCTGGTATACGCATTCCATCATATGTGGACAGGGCCAAGATCAATAAATTTGACTACTTCAGCAAGTGTACCTATGTCCAGCCCGCCTATTTAAGTCAATTGTTCCTCAATGTTTCGACTGAAAATGTGTGGGATTATGATATAGAACCATTGATCCAAAATATTGGCTGGCAGCAATTCATTACAAAGAAACCGAAAGTATATTCGGATATGGCACGGGATTTTCTTTATTTTTTTGAATGCTACTTTAAGAGAGATGCAGAGGACGAATAGTCGGTTTCAAGTTTGGCAAGAAAGGTTACTCTTTAACTTTCATTCAGTTTTCTAAAATTTTAGGATTTGTGCCAAATGCCCCAACTGATTTGGAAGATGCATCACCTGTGGAGAATTGGGAAAGAATTAAGGATCTTGAATTAGATGAGCCATGGGTAGGGGGACAATGCAAGGTACATGCTTTAAGGAATCATGCATTAAGGATCATTCATCGCTTTTTGGCAAAGAGTATGTACAATAATTTGAAGAATGCAAGCACTATTAGTGTGTCTCAAGCAATGGTCCTCCGTTGCATGATGGATGGCATAGCAATCAATGGAGCGAGAATTATAGCAGCTCGAATTAAGGAATTACAGAAAATACCAGGACATATTGATAATATTTCCATTGGGTGGATAGCTACAGTGATGGCAATTGCAGTTGAACATCCGGGTTATGGAGACTCACTTCCAGGAGATTTACCTTGCATTGATAATAAGATGCTCAAGCGGATGAAAATTTTGATTCTTAGGCCTCAAACTCATTGGGCAACCCGAGAGGAATACCTAAGAGAGAACAATATTCGAATTGAGGAGCAGCAGGAGGAGCCAAATGAGGAGCATATTGCCACAGCTGTACCTTCCCCCATCAATGAACCTACAACACCTGAATGGGAAGGTCCATTTAATCAATTAAGTAGCCATTTGGATGCTCAAAAAATTAGGCTAGATCAAATGCAAGGAAGATTGGACATGCTACGGGATACGGTGATGGCGGGCAATAAAACTATTGAGCATTTTATCCACCACTTTTGGCAGCGGTATCCTCCACCTCCACCTCCACTTGAATAGTTCTTCATTTGCTGTGGACAGCAAAATTTTGAGGAGGGGGTAGCCTCCTTTCAGGGAGTTTGTCTTCAACTTTTCTTTTTCTTTTTCATGAATCGGTTTTGTTATTTTGTGTTTTGTGTTTTGTTTTCCGTTAGCTTGTTTTGTTTGTTTTCTTAAGTATGTAAAACGTATTGAAGACTTATGTAGCTCACCTTTTCACTTAGTTTGCATGAGAACTTAGTTTGCCTCGGTTGACTTCAAAACTTTGAACAATTTGAACTTGGATATAGAATATGCATGTTTTAAACCTTTGCTTAGCAAGAGAACATTTATGTGGTTTAATAAATCTTTAGATAGTTTAATCTTCAGCTTGATAAATATTTGTTAGTTTCCAAATTTTTGAAAACACTTAGACCAATTTTTAACCTAGAAAAAATCAATACAATGAAGTAGTGAAGTAAGGAATTTTAGAACACTAGAACCTTCCTTATCACCCTTCAAAGCATATGAACAACTCAAGCAACTTAGGAAATGATCTAGGCAACAATTTTCTTGATAAACTTTATGAAAAACTTTTATCTTACTTCGATGAAATTATCCTTTATTAAGCCATTTTGAGCCTAATAAGGTATGTTTAATGCGTACCATTAATGTTTTCTTGTTGCACCTAATATTTTAACCATATAACCTAAAAAGCCTTTATCTCACCATATGGAATTGACCACTTTAGGATTAAATAGATTTACGAAGTTCTATTGGGTGTAGTAAGAAAATCTTAACAAAGTCATTGATGAAGTCAATTGAAAAGTTTACCTTGTATTACTTTGAGTTTTATTATGAATGCTAGTTTCTTTAAAAAAATGTTTGAAGTTTGAGAAAAGGAAAAAGAAAGAAAAAGAGAGCTAGTAAATATGGAAAAAAATATAAGTGTGGGGTAGTACAAGGAACAAAATGAAAAAATAATGACTTCTTAGTAAAATGGCATATTATCTCTTGAAAGAAGTTTGAAAGTGAGGCAAGAATGAGCAAAATATATGTTGCTTAAGTTGTTGGGATTTAGTAATCTATTTTGTCTTAGAGTGGCTATTCATTTTGATTATCTTTTATCCATTCTTTGATAATCATATCTTTAGCCCCATTACAACCTTTGAAAGACCTATGTGATTTTAAACTTGTTTTGAGTTGTTTAGCGGAGATGACCTTCGGGTTCCGGTGCTAAATGAGAGGCCTATTGTGTTTCTAGAGTTTCAAGCGCGAAACCTGTTGTATGCCTATGCATTCATTTATTCTATACTTCATTATCTAGTTGTGTTGATGTTTTGATTTTCAAAATTGCTTAAAATGATTTGGTCTTACACACACTCAAGGAAATTAACTTATATTCTCTTGTTTGAAGTTGATCTATTTAGAGATTATAGTAAGTGCTTTTGTTAGAATGCTAAGTTTGGTTTTGAAATTGCATATCTTTGTACAAGTTTGATGGTTTTGAAGGTGGGTTTGTTCTAAATTGCTTGAGGGCAAGCAAGGTTTAAGTGTGGGGTATTTGATAAGTACGAGTTATATATAGTTTTTTATATGTTTTAAGCTTTGTTATTTAGTTATTTTGGTTTTATTTAGGTTAAATTAGAGTTAATTTGTTAATATTTATATTTTTGAGGTTAATCCCATGTTTTATTTGGTTTTCAGGTCAAAATTAATACAAAAGGGCTTAAATTGCAAAAAGGGCAAAGATTAGGGCCAAAAGTGCAAATATGAGAAATTTAGGCAAGAAATTGAACGTTCAGTCCAGAACTTTTACATGTGACCACGTGAAATCACTGAAGCAATCTACCCGTGGCCACATGAAGGAGTGAAGTATGGAATGCATGGCCACGTGAAGGAATGAAGTATGAAGACCCATGGCCACGTGAAAGGGAAACTGAAGAAAACCATGCAAACACGTGACCACGTGTGAGGAAGGGTTAATCCACACATGACCACGTGTGAAGGAAGGCTTGTGGAACACGTGACCACATGTTCAATTACAAAGGGAAGGGCATGGCCACGTGATGAAGACTCCCACTTTGTGAAGGATTTTCTCGAGCTTCCTGTTTTAGTAGAGTTCACTTCCTATTCTATGTCTGGAGTTTAAGAAGGAATCTACTACGATTTTGCCCTATAAATAGCAGTCAAAAACATCAGAGAAAGGAGATCAACCTTAGAATCAAGCATTATTTTCTTTAGTCTATTTTTACGTTACTTAGTTTTCACTATTTTTCTTCAAGCTTTGTTTTAATTATAAGAATGTTTTGTGAGTAGTTTTCTTTAACTTTTGCTAAAGGATACTTGAATCCTTAACTTGTATTGTTATGACTTGAGTTTGTTCTTCAATTCAATACAAGTTGATTATTTCTTAGTTCTTAAACATATACTTGTCTTTACTCAAATTTAAGTTGATTATTAACTTGATTAAGCATTGGTTAATTAATTGGTTTGAGTTGATTAATGACTTGCATGTTCT
>CM075819.1:10242286-10323500 GCA_037975025.1 Excoecaria agallocha | reverse complement strand
AGTTCGCTCAAGTGATAATCCAGCAGATTTGTTCACAAAGGCCCTACCAGGTTCAATTTTCAAGAAACATGTACATAATATTGGAATGCGCCAATTAAAAAATTTAGTTTGATTCATTTTTTAGGGGAAGTACATATGAATATTGTACTTTTTTTTCCTTCGGTAAGTTTTTATTCCACTTGGTTTTTCTTAGTAAGGTTTTAACGAGACATATTCATAATGCATAGTCATCCAAGGGGAAGTATTGTAATAATTATGAGATATTTGGATGAATATCAAACTTATCATTCCTCCAATTCTAGTAGAAGTCTATCTCGTATATTTTGTGCATATAAATACCCTATTATAATTATTCAATATACAATCAATAATAGAAAATTCTCTATTATACTATTTCTGTCTTTCTTTTAATTAATTTATAACATATTTACAATTTTCACCATTTTGAGCACCGCCTTTGCCTAGTAAAAGTTATTTTTTCAACCGACAATATCAATATTTATTTCTAGAAATTGATGAGAATAATAACAAATAAAATTTTCTCAATAATTGTATAAAATCTTACCGTCCAAGTAATTTATGAGAGCGTAAAAATTTGCATTTGCCAAAAACAATTGAATTTTTAATTTTGACATTGTTTATTTCCTTTTTAGTTCAAATTAGTCCATCAAATGACATAATAAATTAATAATATTAAATAAAAAGTAAAAGTAGGGAAGATTGAAGGGAAGGAAAATAAATAATATTAATTGAAAACCTTAAAATTGAGGTAAAAATGGCAGGATGCATTCAGTGGCGCAGTAAAGTAGCCTTTATGATTCTTGGTAAGCAACGTGTCAAATCCAAAACAGCAACAGAATTCTTCAAATTTTGTGCATCCTAAAACTGAACGACAATTTTATTTTTATTTTTATTTTTAATTTTAACCTACGGATAATGTTCCCGTTATGTCACCATCCATCAAAAGATTCGAATTCATGTTGGAGAGGCGCCATGCCCATTTAGCATGTCCGTTATTCCCCGTTCCTACAATCAACAAATCCTATTAGTCAGTTGCTTGTCATGGTTACGTGTCGGGCACTAATCATGACCTCATGAATAATAGTGGAATCAAAATCTTTCAAATAACTTGGGCTGCCGTTGCATATTCCCATTTCTAGTTTTTACAAAAGCGTAATATTACCTGTGCAATTTTGTTAAAAAAAATAAAATCAAATTTTTACTCACGTAATAGTCAGTTGATTTAAATATAATAATAATACATATGTATGTATATATATTTATTGTATATACAGTATAATTTTAATGTATGAAAAATAATAGAATTTAAATGTTTAACACGATAAAAATTAATTTGCCCCATTTTTATAATTTAAGAGATAAAATTGCTCTTTTAAGCAAAATTTAAAGACAAAATTCCTCTTTTAATAATTTCAGTATAGCGACCATCAAACAAAATTGAATTTCGAACATAGTAGCCCATTTAGTGAGAGCAAAACTACACCAATTTTGATATTTTAAGATCAACATTCAACGTTTACTTCCATGTTAATGATGTTATGCAATTGAATAAGTTTGTTCCAAGTCAAACTCCCCAACTGGATTACTCATTCTGCTTTCATTCATCACCAAAATCGGCTCTTAGAAAGGTGATGAAGCAGAATGCTGAAGAGTAGTTGATGGAACAATTAGGCATCTAACATGCCTACCCTTTAACGTTATAAACTTTAATCATAATATGGATGCCAATACTCTGCAAATCCAACAATTTAAAGTTGACTCCAAAGATGTTGAGCAACTTTCTTCCCCATAAGCATTGTGTGCCCCACCTTGCATACGCAACCCTGCATTTGCCTGTTCATCGAGGCAACTTTTCTGCGTCTAATGCCCATTAACGGCATCAATATCAATTATGGCACCATCGGCATATTTTTTATAATACCTCAATTATTATACTATCGCTAAGGAGTCTCATTGTTCAATTCCCGTTGACAATCTCAACTGCTACATCATTTACAGGCTTATCAGAAAGCATTTTCTTGATTTTCTTTTTCAGAGCCTTATCAAAGTCGTGATGTGACAAAGATAAGACCTGGTTCAGCAACAGTTTGACTCCAGACTCCTCCACTAGTGCATACCTTGGTTTTATCCTCTGCTCCAAACTGTAGCCAAAATACTGAGGAAACTTTACAAGCTCTTCTTTGAATAATCCATGGTCAGAAAAAACTCCCATTTTGGTATCAGATTCCCTGCTAAGCTGAAAGTATATAATGCTCCGTATCTGGTAATCATAGTTCCAACTTCCTCCACACTGTATCCTCTTCCCATGAAAAATTCTGTTACAGGCTTCAGATTGGCCTCAATGCTAAGACCAAAAGTTTGTGGACATCGGTGCAAAAGAACAGCAACATCAACCCCTAATGACCGGAAGTACTCAGCTGTTGGCCGTATATTATCCTCCACACTGTAACTTATAATGTTCGGACAGCGAGTTAGAATCTTACCAATGCTCTCTGCTGAAAGGCCCATCTCATACAGGAAACCCACAGTTGCCCCAACCTTTTGCCTGCTATAAGTGAGAAGTGCTGGAAAACGATATATAACTTTAGCCCATTGTTCCTTGTCTACACCCAAACCTTCCAAGAATGCCATTATAGAAATGAGATTTTCGGAGAGACTAATTCCACATAGTTGTGGCCTTTTGACAAATATGGTTGGAAGATCTGATTTGGGTATACCAAGATCAAGAAGGAATTCAACAAATGGCTTAACTTTGCCCTCCAAGCTGTAATAAGCAAAAGCAGGGAATCTGCTTGTTATTCCCTTAATCTGTTCAAGATTCATGCCAAGGTCCATGAGATAAAGAACATGTGGGGGAAGCTGCCCAGTGGGGCCTGTCTCACTTACTCTAGACACAGCTTTCAGCTTCTTGGAGTTGAGGGTTAAATCAGGTAGAGCAACGGGACTAACTGGTTTTCCTTTATCAGGCTGGTCTGGGAAGTTCTCCACTAAATCTATCAGAATGCTCCCATGCTCTTCATGGAGAGCTTCAAGGTATGGAACGAGAGCATCCCTGATTTCTAGAGTTGTGAGCTCTCGCCCTGTAATGTTGAGATTAGGTTAGAAGAGGAACAATTACAATAAAATGAACTTATTCTGTGGCCAAATAGATGCAATCGAACCTACTAGATACCGAGATTTATGAACAGAATGAAGCCTTGACACAAGGTGCTCAATAAACTCGTCTGAGTTGTTGATAGTTCTTGCTGCAACTGCATTGCTCAAGCCCTGTTTGTTCAAGAACAAGGTTAAAACAGCCTTTGCTTCTTCTTTTTCTGCTGCCAACAGGGATGGAGGCACCACTCTTGAACTGAATGATCCATCTACTCCTGCATCAGCTTTTATTATATTACAAGAAATTGATCAGAACTATAAACAGAATAGAAAGATATATATATATATATATAAAAACTTTGGCTTTGGCATGCATTAAATGAGCCCTGCAAAAACATCCTATATGAAAATATATTAACGCTTACCAAACTTTGCTTGGCAAGAGAAGAATTTCCTATTAAGAGATAGCTGAGTCCTGTGAAAAAAGAAAACCAAAATAAATATGCTACACTGACTAGGATGTAAAATCTGAGCTATCTAAACAAAAATCAAGCAAAGGAACGGTAAGAGAGAGGAGGATGCGGAAATAGTATATCTATGTAATAAATCTAATTGTTTCTTTTCACGTTTTTTTCAACCAAAATGCCCCAGAACTCCATAGGTTTCAAAGGCTTTAAGACATTCATCCAAAAAATCTAAAAACATATCAATTTCTCTTGCAAATATACTACACAGTTTATGAAAAATATAAAAAGAATTCTTGGATTTTTGGAAGAAAAAGATAAAATCATGCTCCTGTAGAATATCAAGCAACTTTGCATGATGCATTTTGTTCCTCTATTTTTTTAAGAAAAAAGAAAAATCAGAGATACTTGACACACAGGCACGACACAAACAATTATTGAGTGAGTATCCTAGGAAAGTAATCAATAATTAACAAATAAAAGGGAGGCATATTAGTTAGGATGATTTCTGATAATATTATCGATACCAATCATCTCTAAACTGCATATAAATCCTGTCCCAAATCCTATCTCAACATTCCAGGATTTGAAATTCTGGGTAATTCATATTTTACAAGAATTAGAACGGGCAAAGTACTCTGCAGCCCTAAAAAATCTATAAATATCCATATGATCCGATGTGTATATCTTAAACTTAAATATCATATCATTTATTTTACACAAAGTGATTTGCAGTTGAGGCTGAAAATTGCACCATGATAGCTCAAAGCTTCACCATTGAACCAGGCAGGGTCCTCTAAGAACATATCCACACACATGAATAAAAATCTCTCAGTGATCAACTCTATCTCTGCTCCTTTAATTTACACCACCAGAACAATGTGTCTGCATGAGCTAGTCAAGTTTACATTTATAGCATGGGATTTTCTTTCCTGTATTAAAATTCATAGGAATGCAAACTTTAACGTGGCTTCTTTCTTTGTTTCTTCCCCAATTTGTGCAAAGCAAAAGATGTATAGTAAAATACCCATGAATCTTACTTCAATCAAATTAACATTCTTCTCCAAAACACAACCCGCAAATCATTAACCCAAAATTATGTAGTAACTGCGAATACAATTCCATTATTAAAAACAAAACCAGAAGAAGATAAATGCTGAATCTTTCACCTTCCCAAGTCCCCAAAATGCAGTTTAATTTAACCGTTAGCCACTAAAACGCGACAACGATAAAATACAATAAAGGGGAAGATCATGCCAAAATAACAAGGCAAAAAGTTGGGGGAACATAACAAAAAAACTACTTTGCAAATGCAAATAAATAACTAGAAGAAAAACGATACGGATTAAAAATGGTACCTTGGAATGAAAAGAAATTCCTTAGATAGAGAAGAGGGGGCTGAGAAGCGGATTGCAGGAAATGCTTTCATATTTGTTGAGGATGGAAACAGAAATTAGGTTGATATTTGAGAAGTTAAAGAAGATGCTTAAATTTATTGCAGAAAGCGACAAGAATGAATATCTTCGAAATCTCTCTGCGGCTCTGCTCGCCACTTATATCCTCCCCATGCGTCGTCGTTCCGAGTTTGTTTTATTCCTGATTTTTATTCCCATCTATAATTACAAGAACCATCAATAAATAGAGTTTGCAAATATGATGTGGCAACTTTTGAGATAATACATTTTTAATTTAAATGATTATATGCCAGTTACATATGAATTCAAGGTAAATATAAGTGAAAATGAGTAGAGAAAAATAAAAAATTCAAAGATAGAGTGCATTTTCAAGAGTTATATAAATAATATTTCATTTGTAATGACTTTTTATTCATTTTTATATTATTTTTAGAGTGCTAATTTAATAATACATTCAATTGAATGAAAATAAATTTTTTATTTTTATTTTTCATTCGAACCAAAACGATATTCACACGTCTTGTATATGACTATATCTATAACTAGTGCCTATTTGTATAAAGTTAAATATGTGTGTTTATTTGCTCATGTGTGTAGTGCAGTTTGTATATTTTATCATGTTATGTTTTTTTTATCCGATTTATGATTTTATGTAGATGATGTGTTATTTTTTCTTTAAAAGAAGGAATATATATGTAATGATGTTGATTGCAAAATTTTATGAGGGGTCTTTTTCAACTATGTATAATGAGAAGAATATAAACAAATAAATATGATTTGGAAATTTAGTTTTAGAACATTGTGGATTTAGTTTGATTAGAATTTTAGTGGGAAAAAATAAACTTAACCCTTGTAAAATTAAGGAATTCAAATTAAATATAAAATGAAATATGAAATGCATAGAGAATAAGCTTGTTCACTTGTAGAAAATTACTCTAATTTTTTAGAAAAAATTTCCTTAAAAATAACGAATATATATTATGTTTATTTTAGTCAATTTTTTAAAGTAAAAAATGAAAAAAAATGTTTAATTTTCTAAAATAATAAAAAAATTAAATAACTAATCAAAGTTGTTCTTCAAATTTTCCTTTATAAAAAAATCTTGATCTTCATAATTAAGAAAAACACGGGATTCTTCAATTTATAAATATTTAGTTTAAGTGAATCAACTTATCATATATATAATTTAACCATTTTTATATATGTACATACATATATACACATATATATGCAGCGCACACATACATATATGTGTGTGTGAATGTACATATATGTGTATTTTTTAATTTTAAAATTTGAGTATAAATTGTTTTTTGATAATATATAATATAATTTTTTCATTGTTAATAAATAAATACATTTTTTCAATTTCCAAAAAATAATATTTCAATTTTTTTAAGAATAGAATACCTAAAACAAAATATTATTTTTTAAGTATACGGATCCAAAATGTTTCATTTTTTTAATTCGAAATATATATTAAAATTATATTAAATTAATAATTACTACGAAATATATTGATCGTGTGATTTATTTATAAAAAAATTATTTTTTGTGAACACAAATTTTCTGTTCCTTTGCATATAGTATTGCCTGCATCCTCTTCCACAATTCCACAAACTCATAAATCCCCCTAATACAAATTTAGAACTAATTTTACTTAACACAGATATTATATATATCTTTCTAACACCAGGAATTAAATGTGGGGCCTATTGAACTTGTAAATGGTTTGAAGCAATGGTGCTCAGTTTTTATTTTTTATAAAGAAGTAGAGATTAATATTTGGGGAATAAATGTTAATTTTTTTACAGCACCATTTTCACCGTTGCTTACTCGGTATGCAATGATTTAAAACAGATTAGAAAAAAGAGCTTATCATTGCGCTTTTATCAATAGTAACACTAATTACAAAATTCTTCAATAATTAGACCCACCCATTTGCAAATCCACGGACTTGCTTCTGGCCCCACAAAGTGAGCCCAACAGACTTGCTATTGGGCCCAGCAGTTTTATTTGCAAACCCATGTGATGGCTTATTGTCTTGAGAAAATTACACGAAATACCCTTTTTTTTAAATTTGTTTGCAAAAATGCCATAGGATTTTTTCGTTTTTTTATATTTGCATTTTTACTTCCAAATATGCCCTTTTTAATTTAAAAATATTAAGTATATAAAAAATACTCCCTAATTTCTATATCAGCAACTTATTTTCTCTGCTAATGTTTAAAGGCGGTTTGTTATTGTAAGGTCTGACGACGGTTTATATCTTTTTGAGGGTTTTGTTAGTATATACAGAAATTTCTTATTATTACTTACTTTAAGTTATTTGGTTGATACCAACAATCTGTTAGAAAGTCGCTATTTGTCGTGTATGTGTTTCTAGAAATTTCTGAAGCTGCATTTATCGTTGATAAGTAAATCGATATTTATTTATTTTTATGTCGATTATTGTTTCTTCATTTTCTTTTGCTTTTTTTTAGATTGTATTGATTTGTTGTTAATGATGGTTGTTGTGTTGATTTTTGTTTATTTTGTTTTTCGCGTTGTTATTTTCGATATTGTGTGAGTAGTCGATAGATTTTTTTTTTGTTATTCGATAGATCTTTTTCTGTTATACAAAGTGAGATGTATTTCGTGTAATTTGCTCTATATTTTTTCTTTTGTTTTGTAATGTGTACACGTTAATTGTTATTTTAATGAAAAAATATAGTGTATGATGTTTTGAAATTATATATATATATATATATAGTGTATAATCTTTTGTAAAAAAAATACAATGTATGATTTTTTGAAAAAAAATACAGTATGATTTTTGAAAATTAAAAAAATTCAGTATATGATCTTTTCGAAAAAAAATATAATGTATGATTTTGTATAGAAAAATATACAGTATATGATATTTTTGTAAAAAATATACATTGTATGATTTTTTTATACAAAAATATATAGTGTATTATCTTTTTATAAAAATATACAGTGTATAATATTTTTAAAAATAAAAATTTACAATGCATGATATGTTGAAAATAAAGAAAATACGGTGTATGATGGTTTTAAAACAAAAACAATACTGTATGATGTTTTGTAAAAAAAATATACAGTGTATGATCTTTTGTAAAAAATATACAATGTATGATATTTTAAAATAAAAATTGATAGTTGTGATCCTTTTGAAAATAAAAAAATGCAGTATTGATCTTTGTAAAAAAATATACAGTGTATGATCTTTGTAAAAAAAATTTACAATGTATGATTTTTTCAGAATTCATAAAAGAAAATACAGTGTATGTTCTTTTACATATGAAGACTTTTTTTTATTTTGTTTTAATGTAATGGTTTTAGCTTTTTGTGTATTCTGCATATGAGTTTAATATACTTTATATTCTTATGTGTTTTAAAGTTCATTTGCATTTTATGTGTTTTTGTGTGTGTGTGTGTGTTTTCAAGTAATTGACTAAGAATTTTCTTACTTTTATTTAAAATTTTTGTTTTTTTATCAGTTATAATCTATTCTTGTTTGTTTATTGTTAGGGACAAAGACCAAATTTATACAAAAAAAACATTCAGCTTTGGACAAGAAGTTCCATTTTGGCATTGCAATTATTGAAGACAAAAGATGATGGTATGATTTAGCATACTCTAGAAGAGAGCTTAGTAATGAGGTATGTATATGTCTATATATATCGTATCTATTTTTTAATTTTATATTTTAATTATATTTTGTTTTGTTTATTTTTTTTTCAGCACTTAGATGTGTTTTTTTACTATATGCGTAAGAGGAGGAAAGGTAGTTACAATGTTCAGTGTACATTTATGACAACTAACAGATTGTTGGAGCAAACAATACAACGGGAATACAAGAATTACAATGATAAGAACAAAGATATTTCATTTGTAAACGCTGGACATCTATTGGCTGAGTATATTATTGGGACCAATAGTTTCATACTGTATAATATAGCATGGCTGTAGGTGGACTATGTTTTTTCCCCATAATTGTAGATAGGTGTCATTGGATTTTGGGAAGGTTTTCAGTGAAGGAGAGAAAAATTTTTGTGTATGATTCATTGGGATCAGCACGAAGGAAGTCGGACACTGACTTGACAGTAAATGTATTTACTGTTATACTACCATATTTTTTTAAGTGTTTAGAATTTTATGATGGAGTAAGTGATACATAAACTAATGATCATAGAAAAGGAAATCATCCAATTGAGGTTGTGTATGTTGAGAACCTTCCTACTCAAACAAACAGGTATGTTTATTATTTTTTTCCATATAATATGTTAATATTTTTATTAATTATAGTGTTTTTACATTTTACATCATTTTTTCATGTTTTAATTATATTTTTTCAGTGATTGTGGAGTTTTTGTAGCAGCATTTTGCAAGTACTTCATCGAAGGGAAAACAATTAAAAAAATTTAATGTAAAAAATTATAGGGATAGATTAAGTTTTTTATTGTACATGTATGGTATAGGTAAGCAACAAGGAACCATTCAAAGTGATACAGAAGGAAATGAAAAAAAAAAGTGAAAAGAAGAAGATTGAATAAGAAAGTTGTAGTGAATACTATAAAACTAGTTTAGTTTTTTTCAAAATGTTGTGTATACAATTTTTTTGTAATTAATTTTATTGTGTGTGTGTGTGTGTGTATATGTTGTATGATCATACAGTGATGAAAAACAATGTATATTTTTTTGACATTGTTAATGCTGTCCTAGGCAGTAGGAGGCGGAGACATTTGATCAATTTCAATTCATTTTGTTGCAGATAGATAGTCTGATATAGTAGTGACATTAATAACTGTATATTTTTTAAAAAAAATCATACAAAGTATTTTTTTATTTTCAAAAAAATAATACACTGTATGTAATGGTTTTAACACCGACTTAGCCGTGAACAGTAAATTCCGATGGTAAATAAGGTTACTGGGCAATGAATAGTACTCGAAACTGAAAAATATTTTATTTGACCATCGAAAATTATTGGTCATGGTGAGTCTGGAGTTAAAATTTGAAGTGAAATTGAGGTCAAATGGGCCTCCAAATGTTGAAAATACGAAAAATATAGAGAGTTAATTTTCCTGTTAGGAAATGTGACTTGATTTTGCATAAATAATTAAAAATAGCAAATAAATTTCAAAAATTGCCATATTTTTGCAGTTTTTCATGAAATTTCATGTAGAATATTTTGGTATAAAGAAATAAATTTTTCGGCGATTTTGACAGTTGTTGAATCGGACCTATTTGATTGAATCAGACCAAAAATGGACTCCGATTGAGCCAAAAATTTGTACACAACCTATTTTTGTTATGCTAAGAATTATGAAACCAAAATTGAAGTTATTTGGAGTGAGAAAGTGGGAGAATTTCATTTGGACCTTTGAATTTTGGCTATTGGGCCTTAAATTAAAAGAATTAGGCCCATTAAAATTGGCTCAACTTTGGCCTACTAGGAGAAGTATAAAAGAAAGAAAGATCTGCATGTTTCCAGCAGGTTTTACCTTCTTCTTCAGCTCCTCCTATGGTCGAAACCTTCTCCCTCTCCCATTTCTCAAATTTCCTTTAAATCTCACTAATTTTTCTTGGAAAATCAAGCAGCATAACCCTAATTCTATCCCTCTAGATGCTTAATCAAACCTCAAACCTTTGATTTAAGGGATTAAAGCAAAGAATTTTTAAGGAGAAAGATTAAGGTATCCATTTGAGGTAAATGAAAATCATAAGTTTAAATTGATTTCTTGGTATCTAAAGGTATATTAGGGTGTTTAGAGCTCATTTATATAGTTATTTTGAGCAAATGAAGTCCAAAAAATAAGGTTTCTTATGGTGATAAATTCGGCCATGGTAGGAAATAAAGAGGATCTTCAAGCTTCCAAGGCTAGAGGCAAGAAAAATGAGGGTTAGGAAAGCCAAAGCTAGGAGAAGAGGTTAGTGACCAATAAATCCTACTATTTTCCTAAGTTTTTCATAAATTTTCCTTTATGTAATTAGGGAAAATTTTGATATATATGTGAAAAATTTAAATTGATGTTATACTAATGCAATTAGACTTTAATTATGTGTATTAGAAGGCTTAAATGAATTTTTAAATGATTATATGCTAGGGTTCTCTTAGTGGCTGAAGTGAACTCTTAAGGGAAATATTGTATATCTTAGGTATTTTGATGAAATTAAGCTTTTAAATGGTACCAGAAATAAAATAACACATGTATGAATTTTTGTAGAATTTATAGAAATTATTAGAATATTTTTGAGATAAATTTTTGACTATGTAAATAATGAAAATATGAAATTAGTAGAAATTATGGCATAATTTAGTGAGAAAATGATATATTATGGAGAAAAATGATGTAGTAATTCGCAAAGTGTGTAAAAAGTTCGAATAAAAATTTAAGCATAATGAAAAGTAATGAAAATATTAAAGAGATGTGAAATTTTGAATAAAAAAACGAAAAGGGTGAATTATGGTGAGATAATTCACAATTTGTGTAACAAGGTTTGAAAAATTTGACTGTGAAAGAAATTAAGTTGAACGAGAAATAAAAAGTATGAAAGGAAAAGAATAATGGTTTAAATTTATTGATATTGTGTCCTTAGAAAATAATCTGGCAGTAAAAACTAGCTCAGGATATAATTGGCTGGTCATAGGGATATCTGTACCGCGGTACAAGTCATGGCGACTTGCTTTGCTATGGTAGGATCATTGATCTCCATAGTAATTATCTGTATCTGTTATTCGTTCTGTGGCAAAATGGTTCATTAGGATCATTTCTCAGTCTGTTGTGATCCTGTGGGGTCCACATTCCATATATTCAGTATGAGTATTTCTGTCGGTACTATACTAGGGGCATCAATTGAAAAATAAAACTAAAAGAGTGAAAAGAAGATGAAAATAAAGATTAAAAATGAAAAATGACTTAAATGAAAGAAATTAAAAGTCTAGGGGTAAAATAATAATTTTATCAAAGTCATGGTTTAATGGGTAAATTCAATAAATAAATGAAAAACAAGGGTAAAATGATAATTCAGTAATCTAATGGTATAAAAATGACATTTTTAAGACAAAAAGGACCAAAAGTATAATTTTGCACTAAAAATATTAAAACAAGGTAAAATATGAAATTTGTAAGTAATTTAATGATTTAAAAGCAAAATAATGCAAAGATAAAGATATTTTTGTAATAATGTATTAAAAAGAGTAAAATTATAATTATGGTATAATTTGGAGGACTTAATTGAAAAGTTAAAAAGTTTGTATATTAAGTATTAAGAAATATTATTAAAAGATAGTTATGTGCTTATTGCAATTAAAAGAAAATTAAGAATTTTTAATTATTATGAAACAATATATATATATAATATAATGTTTTAGTCAAGGAAAATTTTAGGATTGTTGGTCATCACTGGGCATAATTTATGCTCAGTACGTAGATTTTGCTGCGTGCAGGTACATAAAGTCAAGAGCGGTAATGCACATCTGGAAGAAGAAAAAGATTTAAATAATTGTTTTATTTTTGGGGCATGTATATATGTGTTTTAGTTGTGGATTTGAAAATACTATGTTTAGGTTTATAATGATGTAATATGTAATGAGTAAAGAATTTGTGTTTGTGGCTTTTGTGATGAGTTGGATGGTTTGATGATGGTGTGATTGAAAAATTTATTATTTATTGTTTGTGGTGCCTCTGAAAGGCTGTGTTTTGTTGGCTTTTTCAAGGGGCTAGTCCATTTTATAGCCGTTATATTGTCGAAATTTTGTAAAATAAATAGTAACTTTGGATAGTTATAGGTCATCGACAATATAACTTAAAAGGTTAATAATGGATTTTGATTGGAAAGATATAAGAAATTGTTTAGAACTTAAGTAAGGTTGTATGTTAGGTTTTGGTTTAAAAAAAAAATGTTTCATTTGGTCTGTATGTTAAGGGTGTTACACTGTATTTTTTATTTTCAAAATATCATACACTATATTTTGTTATTTTTGAAAAGATTGTACACTGTATTTTTTTTATAAAATTTCATATAGAGTATTTTTTTTTATTTTAAAAAGATCATACACTGTATTTTTATTTTTTCAAAAGATCATACACTGTATATTTTTTTCACAAAAGATCATATAGTGTATTTTTTTGTTTTGTAAAATCATACATTATATTTTTTTATTTTTGAAAATATCATATACTGTATATTTTTTAAAAAAAATGATACGCTGTATATTTTTTTACAAAAGATAATACGATTTATTTTTTTGTGTTGAAAATATCATACACTGTATTTTTTTATTTTCAAAAGATCATACAATGTAATTTTTATTGTTGAGAAAATTATATACTGTATGTTCAAAAGATCATAAACTATATTTTTTTTAAAAAGATTATACAATGTATAATCTTTTTGATATTTTTTATACAAAATATCATACACTGTATATTTTTTTTACAAAATATCATACATTATATTTTTTTTATTTTCAAAAGATCATATATTGTATATTTTTTTGAAAAAGATTATACACTATATATTTTTTATTTTCAAAAGAATATACACAATATTTTTTATTTTTGAAAAAATGATACACTATAATTTTTTTACTTTCAAAAGGACATATACTATATTTATTTATTTTTGAAAAGATAACACAATGTATTTTTTTCTTTTTTAAAAAGAATATATAATGTATTTTTTTATTTTTGAAAAGATCATATATTATATTTTTTTAAAAAGATCATAAACTGTTATTTTTTTTAAAGATCATACAATCCTTTTTAATTAAATTTTTATACATTTTTTATTTAGAAAAGATCATACAGTGTTTTTTTAAATATCGTACACCGTATATTTTTTTTATAAAAGATAATAAATTGTATTTTTTACTTTTAAAAGATCATATAATGTATTTTTTTTATTTTAAAAAGATCATACACTGTATTTTTTTATTTAGAAAAGATAATACACTGTATATTTTTTATTTTTAAAAGATCATACACTATATTTGTAATGACTATACTAGATAATTCTAATTACTGTTGCTAATTACATTCCATTAACCCTATGAGTCATCTGTTAATGATGCATATAGATATAAATACATATACTTTATGAACCACATAAGAGTAAGTTTGATACATTGAAATACTAGTAAGTTATTAATTACAAAACTTGAGAATCACATGACTATAATATAAGATACATCACAAAAAGGTATCAAAATGCATCTCATACATCAAAATGATTCTTCCTAGTTTGATATTGGCTTCTAAGATTGTTGGCTTTGTCCCTGAAAAAAAGGTCTGAATTGCGAACCTACACGGATAAACACCCGTGCTAAGCTATAAAGCTTAGTATGGAACGAAAATAACAAGTTGATAACCACCCACAGTGGTTATCACCAAGTATACAATAATAATATTTAATAAAAATAAATGCATTTATTTCATTAAGAAATAATACTAAGTACCTTATTGGAAAATAAAAATAAATGTATCATTTAATCATAATAATAAAAGAATGCACACTACGTATACATGTCATTCATTTTATAAACTGCTTGCTTAAATTCCTGTGGGTGTGGATAACGGGTGCTGTGGATACCATAAGGTATCAAATCTATAAATATCCGAAGGTATTAAATCAGTGAACCCAATCGGGTCAGAACTGTGATCTCATTTAGAGACATACTGTGGACTTATACGAGTCAGACTATAGCAATTGCGACTGTAATCCTATAGGCATGCCTATCTATCCACCACCAAGTTTTTATGTGCAGACAAAACAAATCATATCACATATATCATTAATTCTCATTAATGTATGTCAATACAAGATAAATTAACTCAGGTTTATCATCATATAGCTTTGTAACTAACAGTTACCAAGTAAAAGCCACTATAAACATTTATGTATCTATATACAAGCAATCATATACATATATTAAATATTACAATGCTTTTCCTCTATATTCCTTCTTAATTCATATGGTTAAAGGGGTATATTATCCTATACTTTTATATTCAAATTGATTTACTAACTTAGAAAGGGCTTAGGTAGGTTTAAGCACCATATGGAATCATAAAATTCCAAGTATCAAAATATAAAGAGGAGTCATGGTTGCTACCGAAATCATGATAACCGTGAGCCAAGTCATGCAATAAGGGTCACAGTTACTATCAATTTTATAGTAATCGTGATGTATATTGCACCTCGGTTCTGGATTAAAAGCTAACTACCTCACGGTTACTAAGTCTTGGGTGGTAACCGTGAAGTAAAGTTACGAGAATGGGTTACGGTTACTATGAATTTTTTAGTAACCGTGAGCTAGGATTGGTTTTGGTTCTGGACGAAAAATTGGGGTGGCTCACGTTTACTACCAAAAAGCTAGTAATCGTGATGCCCTAATCTGCCCAACGACAGATTTCCAGTTCTGGGTTCTAAGCTAATTTTGACCTATAAAACAACAATTCTGGCCAAAATGCCCTTCTACAAAGTTGTAGGAGTATGTTTTTAGTTTCCAAAACACAAAAAATCATCTCAATAGGCTACTCACAAAAATGGGGGTAATAGCTATAACCCTATTTCAACACAAATTTTCATTATCATGCAATGCAAATCAGTTCTCGATTTCTTCTAATAAAATCAAGATATGTGTGTTTAGTTTCTATAACAACTAGAATTTCCTTATTTGAATGACTATAACTCAAGATATGGCTAAAAGAGTACAGACTGGTCCTTTGATTCTGAAAATAAATTTTTATATCTTTCAACAAAACTTGCATCTTTCATCTCTAAATCACTTTCAAGCTTAAGATCCACATATAAAACATATAATATCTATAATAAAGACATCTCTCATGTCCAAAAAGCTCAAACACACACACAAAAATACAAGTTCCTATACCTTTTTGAGCTCTAACTTTTATTCACTCTTGAAGTGCTTCCTTTCCCTTCTTTTTGCTAGTTTCTCCTTCTAAGAAATAAGAACACTAGTATGAACATCTATCACTTTAATTAATGAACAATATATAACAAAGAAGAAGCAAGGATACCTTAAGAGCAAAATTAACTAAATCTTCTTCTTTTTGCCAAAAACCCAAGAGATCCTAGAGAGAGTTTTAGAGAGAGAGACTTTAAGGGTTGAGAGAGGATGAAGATGAAGAAGAATACCCTTGCTTTGGTTGGCCACCTCTCCTAAAATATCTCCCTCTCACTCTTTTCTATTGGCCCAAATGTCATTACATGGAAAAATTGCTCTTTGGTCCTCATCTTTCCTTTATTTCTAGTTGTTCCCCAAAACTAACCCTTTCACTTTTCAATTAGGCCCCTCTCTATGTATTTACACTTAATTAAACATAAACCCCAATTATTAATTAGTAAAAATTCTCCTAGGATATAATGAGGGACATTACAACTCTCTTCCCTTTAAAGAATTTCGTCCCCGAAATTCGTACCTGTATTGAAGAGCTGTGGGTATTGAGCCCGAATTATTGCTTCAGGCTCCCAAGTCACTTCTTGCATACCATGGTGTTGCCATAATACTTTGACTTGGGGGATTTCTTTGTTCCTCAATTGTCTAACTTCCCTGGGCAAAATCATCTTAGGCTCCTCATCATATGTATAATCAGATCTGACACTGATATCTTGCACAGGTATGATGTGCAACTCATCTGATCGATACCGCCGGACAATAGAAATATGAAAAACATCATGTAGCTTTGATAACTCACTAGAAAGATCCAATCGGTATGCTATCGACCCAACCCACTCCAGAATTCTGTAGGGACCTATAAACCTGGGACTGAGTTTCCCTTTCTTTTCGAACCGTAACACTTTTCTCCATGGGTATACCTTCAAAAATACTTCATCACCAACCTCATACTCAATGTTCTTTCTTTTGAAGTCCGCATACGACTTCTGTCTATCACTTATTTCTTTTAATCTTTGCTTGACAAGTTGAATCTTTTCTTCAGTATCTTTTATAATATCAGGACCTGTCAATTTCCTTTTAGCTAACTCAGTCTAGCATGAGGGAGTTCTACATTTTCGACCATAGAGTGCCTCATAGGGTGGCATACCAATGCTAGTTTGATAGCCATTGTTGTATACGAATTCCATCAAGGTCACATATTTATCCCAACTCTCGAAAAGTCTAAAACACAACCTCTCAACATGTCCTCTAATACCTGTATAATCCTTTCTAATTGCCCGTCAGTTTGAGAGTGAAGAGCAGTACTAAGAAGGATCTTTGTACCCAAAGCTTGTTGTAGACTTTTCCAAATCTAGAAGTAAATCTCGGATCTCGATCTAAAATGATTGAAATAGGTGCCCCATGCAATCTAACAATTTGATCTATATATAACTCAGCCAACTTATCCATTGAGTAGTTGGTTCGGACTGGTATAAAATGAGCCACTTTTGTCAATCTATCTACTATGACCCACACCGTATCATGTTTCTTTTGAGTAGTAGGTAAACCTGTGACAAAATCCATTGTAACATTATCCCACTTACACTGAGGAATGGGAAGAGGATTCAACAATCCTGAAGGAAGTTAGTGCTATGCTTTTACTTGCTGACATGTTAGGCATTTGGAAACATACTCCGTTACATCTCTCTTCATTCCTAGCCACCAGTAAAGCTATTTCAAATCTCTATACATCTTGCTGCCACCGGGATGCATGGTAAATACAGTATTGTGGGCTTCCTGCAATAAAGCTCTCTTCAATTCTTTAACATCTGGCACACATAAACGATTTCGATAATAGAGACCATCATCAATCCCGATTGAATACTTTATCGGGCCCCTTTTATGCATTGATTGAGCCAATTGCTGTAGCTTTTTATCACTTGCCTATGCATCAATTACTGCCTGTTTTAAATTAGGGCGAGCTCGCAATTGAGCTAACAAAGCTCCATCGGATGCAAACTTCCATTTACAATCTTGTAACAATAAGGTCGCCATCATTTTCTGACTCAATGCATCAGCCACCACATTGGCTTTTCCTGGATGATAGTTGTTATGATATGTATAGCTGTTAGATAAGATAATTAGCTTAATTATAGGGATTTGTTATTAGCTTAATTATAGGGATTTGTTATTTCCTAATTCAACTCTTGTATACATTATAAATACCTGTATATTTTTCAATAGAATATAGTGAATAATCTCTCACTTTGACATGGTATCAGAGCCTGTTCGAGTTTCTGAGTTTTGTGTTTGAGTTTTAGTTTCTAGGATTTTTAGGTTACTGTATTAGTAACGTACTCCTCTTTAGGTCACCTATCTGTGACTATTCTTCTTTCTCACTGTCACCACAGGGAGGTTTGCCTCCGTCATTTCGGCCGTTTTACCTTTTTTTGATGACAATCGGAGCTGCAAGTGAGCCTCACGTGCCACTCAAAAATCACTACCCTTCCTCATGCACCAGCGAGTGACAGCGTGTGGTCTATCCATCGATCCTCCAATTTTAGATCCGACGTCGCTTGAGTGTTTTCGACTAGATCGTAGTTTTGGTTTTCTCATATGGTCTCTTCTAACACACTCTCTCTCTCATATTAGTTCCTGCCTCTCTCTGGTGTGGGTTTTGTTCTCACATATGTTTGCTGCTGCTGATTCTTTGTGAGGTATATTGATCTCTTTGCTGCGTTGTTGATTTTATTGCCTAAAGTTATTTGCGATGGGTTTAAATGGTCGAGAATAGTGATAAAAAGATAGTTACTGAAATTATGTTTGGTTCGTCTAAAATTACGAATAGAAAACTGACTGGAAGTAATAATTATGCATAATGAAAAAGAACAATTCATAAATTTGTGATGAGTGTAGACTTGGAGGACCATTTAACTAGTAATCCACCGACTAAGGATGATTATGTTAGTCGAAAGAAATGGTTAATGGAGGATTATAAGTTGTTTAATCAAATTCTAAATACTTTAGATCCTGCTGTTGATGATGTGTTGAATCATTGTGATAGTGTAAAAGAATTATGAGAATATCTAAAATTTTTATATGCCTACAAACAAGATATGTCTTGTGTCCATGATTTATTGCTAAAGATTTATCGAGTAGAACAAAAATGTCGCTCCCTGTTCCAATATTATACAAAAGTGAAACAAGCCTTTGAAGAAAAGCGAGCTATGTTTCCTATTATTGCTGACATTAAACAAATGCAAGAACAAGAGGAGCAGATTGTGGTACAATGTTTCTTAGCAGGATTGGGTTCTAAATATGATGTGGCACACACACAATTAATAACTGGTGAGTCACTTCCTTTTTTTACTAAAGTTTATGCTTGTTTACTTTGAGTTTGTAAAGACGATGATTTGCCTTCTGGTATGGTGCCCAATGATATAGTGGCATTGGTTAGTAATGTTTCAAATAGTAATCGCAAAGGTAAAGGTGAAAATAGCAGTTCTATTATTAGGAATAGTAGTAATTCTCGTACATGTCATTATTATGGAGTCGAGGGACACATTAAAAAGAATTATTGGAAATTACATGGGAAATCCTCCAAGAACTCAAGTCAGATGAATAATAAAAAGTTTGCAAATGTAGCTACTTAAGTTGGCATCCTACCACTTCCACAGTCATCCTTACCATCTGTCACCATTTCAGCGGATAAGTATGCTCGTTCAACTGCCACTTATGATTCACAGCAGTTATCTTCTGGGACTTCAGCTTTGGCTAATACAGGTAACCCTACTACATGTCTTTCCACCTCATCTTATAGTCGAGTTATTGACTCGGGTGCTACTGATCATATGACTGGCAACACAGGTATTCTTTCTTCTTTCAAATCTACTGCTAATTTACCTTGTGTTACTTTAGACAATGGATCTACAGATTTTATAATTGGGCGTGGAATAGCAAACCCAACAAAATCTCTTCCATTGTTATTTGTTTTATATTTACCATCATTTCCTTTTAACTTGTTATCTGTTAGCTAAATTACCCAAAATCTTAACTGTCGTGTTATTTTCTATCCCAATTATTATCTTTTTCAGGATCTTAAAACGAAGCAGATTCTTGGTAGAGGGTGTCTGGTGAATGGTGTGTATGCTCTTAAATCAACTTCTCAACTAGTGCCTCAATTGTTTGCTTGCACAAGTTCATCTTCTCTTCTGCAACTTCAGTGTCATTTTGGTCATCCTCCTCTTTCAATTTTACAAAAATTATGTCATAGTCTTAAAAAGGAATCTACTTTAGAGTGTGAAGCTTGTCAATTTGCTAAACACCATAGAGTATCTTATCCTCCTAGACTAAATAAACGTGTTAAGTCTTCTTTTTACTTAGTTCATACTGATGTATAGGGTCCATATCCTGTTATATCCAAACTTGATTTTCGTTATTTTGTGACATTTATTGATGATTATTCTCAGGTTACTTGGCTTTATCCTACGAAATCTCGATCAGAGTTTTTTACTATATTTTATGCTTTTCATGCTGAAATTAAAACTCAATTCAATAAATCCATCTTTATTTTGAGAAGTGATAATGCTAAAAAAATATGTTTCTCATTCTTTTAAATCTTATCTCTCTGAGCATGGTATGTTCTTATATTGTTATCTCTTAGCAAAATGGTGTAGCTGAGCGAAAGAACCGTCACTTATTAGAAGTTGCTCGGGCACTAATGTTTCATATGCAGGTTCCTAAAATATTTTGGGTAGATGTTGTTTCTACTGCTTGTTTTCTAATCAACAGAATGCCATCTTCTGTTCTTGATGATCAGATTTCGTATTCTCTTATTTTTCCCTCATCTACCCTATTTCATTTTGCTTCTCGAATTTTTGGGTGTACTTGCTTTGTTCAATACATGCGACCTCAGGTTTCAAAAATTGATCCTAAATCTCTTAAGCATGTCTTTCTGGGATACTTTTGTGAACAAAAGGGGTATCGTTGTTACTCACCTTATTTGGATCATTATTTGGTATCTGCTGATGTTACATTTTTTGAGCAAACACCTTTCTTTGGTTTCTCTGCGTCCTCTCCTTCACCCTCTAGTGATTTAGGGGATGATTTTCTTATTTATACTGTTAGTGAATAGGTGGTATCTCCTCCTTTTCGACCTGTTATTCATTAAATTTATTCTCGATGTGTGCACTATTTTATCGAGACACCTCTTGCTCCTGCTTCATCTTTAGATCCTCCACCACAACTAGATACTAGCCTTGACCTTCCTATTGCTCTTCGCAAAGGTAAACGCATATGTACTTACCTTGTTTCTTCTTTTGTGTCTTACCATGCTTTATCACCTTCCTCAAAGTCTTTTGTAGCTTTCTTAAACTCTATATCTATTCCAACGTCCCTTGCTGAAGCATTAGCTCATGATGGTTGGCGAGCTGCAATGAAAGAAGAGATGATAGCCTTAGAGCAGAATCATACTTGGGATCTTATACCTTTGCCCTCCCAGAAAAAGGCTATTGGCTGTAAGTGGGTGTTTACTGTTAAAATGAATCCTGATGGCTCTGTTGCTCGATTGGTTACTAAAGGATATGCACAAACATATGGAGTGGATTATTTGGAGACCTTTTCTCCAGTTACAAAACTTTTTTCTGTTCGATTGTTTATCTCCTTAGCTGCTAATTATAGTTGGCCAATTCATCAACTTGATATGAAGAATGCATTCTTGCATAGGGATTTGAGTGAAGAAGTTTACATGGAGCAACCACTTGGTTTTATTGCTCAGGGGGAGTCAGGAAAGGTATGCAAATTAAGAAAGTCTTTGTACGGTTTAAAACAGTCCCCTCATGCCAGGTTTGGGAGATTCAGTACAGTTGTGATTGATTTGGGCCTACAAAGAAGTGCATATGATCACTCAGTGTTCTTTGCATCATCTATTTCTGGGTGCATTTTTTTGGTTGTATATGTGGATGATATAGTGATAAATGGAAGTGATAAAGCTGGAATTACGAGGTTGAAAACATTCCTTGGGACTCACTTTCAAACAAAGGATTTAGGACCATTGAAATATTTCTTAGGGATTGAAGTTTCTCGCAGTCATAAAGGGATCTATCTATCTTAAAGAAAATATTGCCTGGATTTATTTGATGGTGCTGGTTTTATTGAGGCAAAAGCATGTGATGCGACTATTATACCAAATGTGAAGCCGAAAGTTGAAGATGGAGACTTGTTTGAGAATCCTGAAAAATATAGGAAGGTTGTGGGAAAATTGAACTACCTTACTATCACTCGTCCTGACATTGTTTTTCCAGTAAGTGTTGTTAGTCAGTTCATGTCATCCCTAGAACCTCACACTGGGATGTTGTTGTACATATTCTGAGATATTTAAAAGGTGCACCAGGATGTGGCATCTTATATCGAAATCATGGTCACCACACTATAGAAGATTTCACAGATGTAGACTATGCAGGAGATCTTTCAGACAGGCGCTCTACCACCGGTTATTGTGCCTTTTTTGGGGATAATCTTGTATCTTGGAAGAGTAAGAAACAGAATGTTATATCCTGATCAAGTGCAGAATTCGAATATAGGGCTATGGCACAGACTACCTATGAACTTATATGGCTACGTCATTTGCTTGGAGAGATGGGGTTTGTTCAGCCTAAACCAATGAACTTATGGTGTGACAATCAAGCAGCTATTCATATTGAAAATAATCCTGTGTTTCATGAGAGAACCAAACATATAGAAGTTGACTGTCATTTTACTTTGGAAAAACTAAAAGATGGATCAATCTCAACTCCACATGTCAGAACAGGGAGCCAATTAGCTGATTTATCCACTAAAGCGTTACCTGAGAATTGGATCGATTACATTTGTAACAAGCTGGGCATGATCAATATCTATGCTTCAGCTTGAGGGGGAGTGTTATGATATGTACAACTGTTAGATAAGATAATTAGCTTAATTATAGGGATTTGTTATTAGCTTAATTATAGGAATTTGTTATTTCCTAATTCAACTCTTGTATATATTATAAATACCTGTATATTTTCCAATGAAATATAGTGAACAATCTCTCACTTTCACAATAGTCAACTATACAATCATAGTCTTTGAACAATTTTAACCATCTGTGCTGCCTTAAATTGAGATCTCGTTGGGTAAGCAGATATTTAAGACTTTTATGATCTGTATAAATTCTGTATTCCTTTCCATAGAGATAATGTTGCCATATCTTCAAAGCAAAAATGACTGCTGCTAGTTCTAAATCATGAGTCGAATAATTATGTTCATGAGGCTTTAACTGTCTTGATGCATAAGCCACTACTTTACCCTCTTGCATCAACACACATCTCAATCCATTTTTTGATGCATCACTATACATAGCATATTCTTTACTCGATTTTGGTTGGGTAAGAACTGGAGCTTCCGTTAACGTCTTCTTTAGCTGCTCAAAACTTGCTTGGCATCGATCTATCCATTCAAATTTAGCCTCTTTTTGAAGTAACTTAGTGAGTGGAGAGGTGATAACTGAAAAGCCTTTCACAAATCTTCTATAATAGCTAGCTAGGCCCAAGAAACTTTGAACTTCTGGCACATTTCGAGGCGGCCTCCAATTTACAATAGCTTCAATCTTTTTAGGGTCCACCCTGATGTCTTATGAAGACACCACGTGCCCTAGAAAAGAAACTTCTTTAAGCTAGAACTCACATTTACTTAACTTTGCGTATAACTATTTTTCTCGTAAAGTTTACAAAACAATTCTCAAGTATTCTGCATACTCCACTTCATTGCGAGAATAGACCAGGATGTCATCGATAAACACCATAACAAATTGATCTAAATAGGGTCTAAACAGCCTATTCATCAGATCCATGAAGGCTGCCGATGCGTTAGTTAACCCAAAAGGCATTACTAAGAATTCATAATGGCCATATTGAGTTTTAAAAGCAATCTTTTGAACATTTAAATTCTTGACCCGCAATTGATAGTATCCCGACCTCATATCAATTTTAGAAAACACCCCGGCACCCTTTAACTAATCAAATAAATCTTTAATCCATGGTAAAGGATACTTGTTCTTCATTGTTACTTTGTTAAGCTGTCTGTAGTCAATGCACATGATGTCATGTAATATGTCTACTTTTTAATGTGTGTTTTTCCTTTATTTATGTAACTGAGTATGTAATATTATGTGTATTTTATGTGTTTATGTTCAATTTATGTGTTTATGTGTGTTTTTAGGTTAAAGATGGTGAAGTGTGAAGAAGAATGAAGAGCTGGTGAAGATTCGAAGATGAAGATCACGAGCATGAAGTGGATCACGACTCGAATAGGAATTGACGAGACGGACTGGAGATTCACGAGTGAGGCAGAGACTAAATCCTCACGACTCGGCATCTTGTTCACGAGTCCAGAAGATTAGGTGGAGTTCATGACTCGTGAGGGTGTTCACGAGTCGAACAAGATACTGCTTCCAAAATATTATGACTTTTGCATCCAATTTTTCAGCAAAACATTATGTCTTTCCAGAGCAGCCTTTCGTGGTTTCTGAGGGGACATATCTGTAGAGTTAGACTCTATGTAAATGGAAGCAAAACTCTGGATAAGGGATCGAAAAAAATCAAAAGAAATTTTCATTGTTTACTTAAGAACATTTTTAGTTGCTTTTGGACATTTATTTTTACTTAGTTTTTAGAGGATGACCAAAGAACAAAGTCAAAGGAATAAGAGATATATCAAAAGGTCTAAATAGAAAGTAAACCCTGGGGAGTGATGATTTTCTTTTCTCTTATTTCATTTCTATTGTAAATTTGTATTTGGCTAAGTTCTTTTGGTACATTATAACTACTTAATTCAATTTGTTTTTTATCTACTTATCTTTGCTTTATGAATGTTTATTCTCTTAAGTATGAAGTGTGATTTAGATTTATTTGAGTACTTCAATTTGCTCATTATGCTTGATCATCATAATTAGCATAGTAGTCATTTAATTTGCAATGAGAATTGGAATTCTTTGATGGAAAGACAAATAAATTTACTTGAAGCATTGAATTCACTTAGAGATAAGGAATTCACTTCAAGGGATTAAAGAATTGGCATTGAACTTCATAATTTTTATTTATCTCTATAATGTCATGAGAATGCTTATAGACTCTAGGTAAAAACACCTTTAATGACAATGAGAATTGCTTTAAATAATCTTGGCTAAATTCTCCAATCATATCATTCATACAATTATTAAATGATTCAAAGATGAAACTGTTTACTTGGTTATAATATATGTTCATCCCATCTTTTAAGTAATCTATTATCCAAAATTAACTTAATATATTTTAAGTAGTTTAGTTATTACGTTAATTGCATGATTCCAATTGATATTGTTACCTATCCATCTATTTGTTGTTATTTCAATACAAAATTTACCCCGTTCCCTTTGGAATGATACCCTATTCACTCTATACGCAGTCTAGTGAGACTAAGGGTTCAAATAAATTCTGATCAGATTTTGGTGTCGTTGCCAGGGAACGGTTAAATGAATTTTTATTGATTGATACAAAAGAGTAGATGTTTTAGGATTGTATGATATAAATTAGTTATTAGATGTATGAATTCTTATATTGTGTTTGTTTGTTTTAGAATTAAAGTTTTTGTAATGATATTATACTAAAAGTATTCTTAATTCTTGTAGGGAACTTAGAAGGAAGCAACAAGAGGAACTTAGATTGCAAATAGAAGGAGAAAAAATTGCTAAGTTGGAGGAGAGCCATAATATTCCAATTATGGTGGGAAAAGAAAGGAGAACGCTTGGTGATTTTGCAATGCCCAATATTTTGAAGAGTTTTGGAGGAATAGCGGCACTGGCTATTGCAAATAATAATTTTGAGATCAAACCGACAGTCATTCAAATGGTGCAAAATAACCAATTTGGAGGTTTGCAAGGGGAAGACCCTTATGCTCATATTCTTACTTTTCTTAATGTGTGTGCTACATTTAAAATTAATGGAGTGAGTAATGATGCAATTAGACTTAGGTTATTTCCATTTTCTTTAAAAGAAAAGGCCCATATTTGGCTTGCTAGCATACCTAGTGAGACAATCACTACTTGGGACCAATTAAAACAAGCTTTTCTTCATAAGTATTTTCCACCACATAAAACAGCAAAATTTAGGAATCAAATTTCTACTTTTAAGCAAATGCCTAATGAAACCATTTATACCTCTTGGGAAAGGTTTAAGGAACTCCAACGGCAATTTCCTCACCATGGCTTGCCGGATTGGATGATTCCTATTCCTCAAATCTTTTACAATGGGTTAATGGAGGAAAATAGAAATATTGTGAAAGCTGCTTCAGGTGGAAAATGGTTGGAGAAAACTTCTAAGGAAGCTGAAACTTTTTTGGAAGAACTAGCCTCACAAGGATACATGGGAGAAGAACCCACTATGGCGAAGGCTAAGGGATTTTTGGAATTGGATTCCATTAATCTTTTGACGGCTAAGGTAGAAGCTGTACCAAAAATGGTAAGTAATTCTCACTCCAATGTTGAAAATGTTAGTCAAGTATGTGAGAAATGTGATGGACCTCATATGTATGCTAATTGTAGTGAAGGGTCTAGTGAGGATGTAAGTTTTGTTCAAGGAAACTATAACCAAAGGATGGGTCAAAATTCTAATTATTACAACCCTCAATGGAGAAACCATCTCGATTTTTCTTGGTCTAACCAAAATGCCCAATGGAACCCTCTAAATAATAATCTTATGAACAAATTACCAAATCCCTCGACTTTTCCAAATAAACCACATTTTAACCCCTAACAACCTAAATCCCATTTAGCGAGTTTGATGGAGCAATTTGTTAACCATCAAATGACTACTAACAAGCAAAATGAGGAACAATTTAGGCAAATAAATACTAAAATTGACCAACTTGTCGCTCATAATAAGATGCTTGAAACCCAATTGGCTCAACAAGCCACTTCTAGTCCTAAACCTTTAGGCAAGCTCCCAAGTCAATTTGAGTTTTTGCCTCATGAATCGGTTCAATCCATTATGTTAAGGAGTGGGAAAAAGATTAAGAGTAATATTAAAGGTAATGAGAATCTTATTGTGAATAATGATCATATTTTGGATGTAATTAAAAATGATGATGTGATAAATAAGCTTAAAAAAACCTAAAGAAAAGATATCCCCATCTAAGGGAGATGAACCTAACGTTAATTTGAATGTTTTGCCATTTCCTCAAAGACTTATTAGGAGAAATCTTGATAATCAATTTGGCAAGTTTCTGAATTATTTGAAGGAACTTACTATAACTATACCCTTTGTGGATGCAATTAAGGATATGCCTTCATGGGCAAAATTTTTAAAAGAAATTATGAGTCACAAGGGTAAGCTTGAAGAATATGGGTATGTTTCTTTGGTAGAAGAATCTAAGGCTATGTATTCTAAATACCCACCTAAGCTAAAGGATCCGGGTTGTTTTACGGTTCCTTGTGTTATAGGTGGCACATATTTTGATAAGGCCCTATGTGATATGGGTGCTAGTGTTAGCCTTATGCCTTACTCAATTTATAAAAAGCTTGATTTAGGTGAATTAAAGCCTACCAATACATGCTTATCAATGGCAAATAAGTCTATTTTACACCCTATAGGTATATTAGAATATGTTCCTACCAAAGTGGGTAAATTTGTGATTCTTGCTGATTTTGTTGTGCTAGAAATGGATGAAGATCCTGAAATTCCCATTTTGTTTGGTAGGCCTTTCTTAATTACTGCTAGGGCTATTTTTGATATGAAAAATGGTAAAATTTTTCTTGAATTTAATGGTGAAACAATTGAGTTTAATGTTTTTGGAATGGTTAAATCTTCACCAATAGAGGTGGTAAATAGAATTGATTCTTATGATATTCTTGATGAGTGTATTGATAGTATTGTGAATGATTGTATGAGTCAAAACCCTATTGCACCTTATTGTTTATATGAAAGTTGTGATGAGGTTTTGCAAGTTGCTTCATATTCTTTTCATGGAAAGTTCTCAAAGTTTGAGTCTTTGAGAAAGGATAAGGAGATGCCATCAAAGACTTCTAAAGAGGAAGTTAAGCTTGAACTTAAGCCATTACCAACAAGTTTAAGGTATGAATTTTTAGATTCAAAGTTTCAATTACCATTCATTGTTAATTCATCAATTGATAAGCATAATGTGAGTGCTTTACGTGATATTTTACTTGCTCATCGAAATGCCATGGGATATTCAATTAGTGATTTAAAAGGGATTGCACCTAAAATTTTGTATGCATAGAATTTTGTTAGAAGAGGATTCTAAGCCATCTATTGAAGGTCAAAGAAGGCTTAATCCAACTCTTAAAGAGGTTGTGAGGAAAGAAATAATTAAATTGCTTGATAATGGCATAATTTATTCCATAAGTGATAGCAAGTGGGTGAGTCCAATTCAAGTTGTCCCTAAGAAGGGTGACTTGACTATAATTCATAATGATAACAATAATTTAATTCCTACTAGGACTATCACGGGTTGGCGTATGTGTGTGGACTATAGGAAATTAAATAAGGCCATAAGACATGACCATTTTCCTTTACCATTTATTGATCAAGTTATAGAAAGATTGGCTAATTTTTCTTATTTTTGTTACTTAGATGGGTTAAGTGGTTTCTATCAAATACCTATACATCCACATGACCAATCTAAGATAACTTTTACATGCCCGTATGGAACTTTTGCATTTAGGCGAATGCCTTTTGGTTTGTGCAATGAACTAGCCACTTTTCAAAGATGCATGTTCTCTATCTTTAGTGATCTTATTGATCAATGTGTAGAAGTTTTCATGGATGAATTTAGTGTGTATGACACTACTTATGAGAATTGTTTATTTAATCTTTCTACGGTGCTTGATAGATGTATGAAACATGGCTTGGTTTTAAATTGGGAGAAGTGTCATTTCATGGCACAAGAGGGCATTATTTTAGGACATTTAGTTTCTAATAGGGGGATTGAGGTTGATAGAGCTAAAATTGAAATTATTGCTAATTTTCCTCCTCCTAAAAATGTTAGAGATGTTAGAAGCTTTCTAGGACATACTGGATTTTATAGAAGGTTCATAAAATATTTTTCTAAGATAGCTAAACCCTTATGCACATTACTAGGCAAAGATGTTGATTTTCATTTTGATGAGGCATGTCTTAAATCTTTTGAAACTCTTAAACATGCTCTCGTCACTTCACCGGTGTTGCAACCACCAAATTGGGAGCAACCTTTTGAATTGATATGTGATGCTAGTAATTATGCGGTTGGGGCTATTTTAAGGCAAAGAATTGATGGGCAGCCTTCTGTTATTTACTATGCTAGAAAATTACTAGATGATGCCCAAATTAACTACTCCACAATTGAAAAAGAACTCTTGGCTATTGTGTATGCTTTTGATAAATTTAGGTCTTATCTTGTAGGGCAAAAAGTCATTGTTTATTCTGATCATGCTGCCCTTAAGTATCTCTTGAGTAAGAAAGATGCTAAGCCTAGATTGTTAAGATGGATATTAATGCTACAAGAATTTGATTGGAAAATAAGAAATAAAAAGGGAAAGGAGAATTTAGTTGCTGACCATTTATCTAGGTTAACCCAATGTGTTTTGCAAGATAATGATGTTGGGATATCTATTGATGAATCTTTCCATGGGGAACATCTTTTTCAAGTAGTTTCCAAGGAAATTCCCTGGTTTGCTGATATAGCCAACTATTTAGTAAGTGGTATGCTTCCCTATGGTTTATATTATAAGTAAAGAAAAAAATTCCTTCAGATGTGAAGTTTTACTATTGGGAAGAGCCTTTATTATATAGGAGATGTATTAGGAGGTGTATTCCTCATGAAGAAGTTGGTGAAGTATTGGCTCATTGTCATTCTTATACTGTAGGTGGTCACTTTGGGGTTTCTAAGACCGCTTCTAAGGTTTTGCAAGCTGGTTTTTGGTGGCCTACATTGTTTAAGGATGTCAAGGACTTTGTACTTAGATGTAATAAATGCCAAAGAATGGGAAATTTATCTAGGAGGAACGAAATGCCTTTACAAGGTATTTTGGAAGTTGAATTGTTTGATGTTTGGGGTATGGGCTTTATGGGACCATTTCCTAGTTCCTTAGGAAATAGATATATTCTAGTCATGGTAGATTATGTATCTAAATGGGTGAAAGCAATTCCAACCATTGCTAATGATGCCAAGGTAGTTAAGAAGATGCTTAAGAAGGTTATATTTCCTAGATTTGGAACACCTAGGGCCATTATTAGTGATGGTGGATCTCATTTTTGCAATAAAATTATAGAGCAATTATTGAGAAAATATAATGTGACTCATAAAATTGCTACACCTTATCACCCCCAAACTAGTGGACAAGTTGAGATTAGCAATAGAGAGCTTAAGTGGATATTGGAGAAAACAGTCTCTAGATCAAGAAAAGATTGGGCACTTAAGCTAGATGATGCTCTTTAGGCGTATAGAACAGCTTTTAAAACTCCTATTGGTCTTACTCCTTATCAATTGGTTTATGGTAAGTCTTGTCATTTGCCTGTTGAGATTGAACATAAAGCTTATTGGGCAACTAGGGTGTTGAATTTTGACATGCAACAAGTTGGTAGGAAGAGATTGCTTCAATTGCAAGAATTTCAAGTTGGTGACATGGTTTTGTTGTATAACTCTAGATTGAAGCTATTTTCCGGTAAATTAAAGTCTAGATGGTCGGGTCCTTTCAAAGTAGTTCAAGTTTTTTCTTTTGGGGCTGTTGATATTGCTAATGATAAAGGGGAGGTTTTTAAGGTTAATGGACAAAGATTGAAGCCTTATTTCATTGGCGATGCATTGGTTCCTATGCAACAAGTTTCTTTTTTGAATTGTTCTTTTAAATAATAATATTTTTGTTTTTAATTAGCTCTTTTGGTTTTGATTTTGTTGTTTTATGATTTGTTTTGGTTAAGTCTTAAGTATTTTATATTCTACATTTCTATTGATTTATTTTTCTTTTGTAATTTTAACTTTTGGATCGAGGTTGGTATGATTTTGCAGAAAAAAATGAAGCACTGTCATGTTCACTAGTGCAGTTCGACTCGTGAACATGTTCACGAGTATTCCAGAGGCTACAGTATACCGAGTCGTGAATCTCAGTTCGAGTCATGAACCTGTTTCACGAGTATCACAGAGAGGAATTGCTCACGAGTCGTGAAAGGCTATCCGACTCGTGAACCTATTCCTCAGATGCCTGCATTCCGTTTTTCACGAGTCGTGACATTTATGACGACTCGTGAACATTTTTCTCTTGTGCAAAATTACTTCATTCATCACGAGTCGTGATGCTTCCTCCGACTCGTGATTCACTGTTCTCAATGTCCCAAATCGTGATTTTTACTTCTTCTCTTATTTTTAATTTATTTTATTTCTTTCTTTAAACAATTACTAATTTCCATTCGTCATCTTTGCGGTTATTATTTAGCTTAACTGCCTTTAATTAGGTTCAATTACATGCGGGGAACGGTTATAAATTCAAAACCTAGGGTTTGTGAAACAACACACCGTTTCATTTTCCCCCTCATTTCTATATAAATACTGCAGTTATTTCTTTCTTTCTTTACACAGTTCTTTTCTCTTATTTCACTCGTGCATTTCACTCTATATGTACTCTATTCCCATTCTCTTTTCATTTTCTTGTTTTTCTCTTCTACTCCTCTATCTCTGTGTGTTTCTCCTACCTTTCGCTTCCTACATTACTATTTCTGCATTTCTTTCTCTGCCTCATTCTCTTTAACAACAATGGTGAGAACCAAGAACGTCTCAACCTCAAGGGGTCAGCAAGGGGGAGATGAAGCGCAACTAGCAAGTTTACAGGCAGATTTTGGTTCACCCTTTCCCCTTTCCTCTATCCATGAAGGTAATAGGTTTCTTGTTCTTAAGGATGGAACAATCTCTCAATGTAAGTATTTCCCAAACTCTTTGCTTGAACAAGTGAGTTTGCTTGATGAAGTGAATGAGATGTTATCTCAATGTGGCTTATTACGTTTTGTTAATATGCATGAACAGTTCTATACTGATTTAGTCTTCGAATTTTACACCAATTTGAAAGAAAATGCTGACAGTCCTAGGTTTATGGACTTTCGTTTGAATGGCATTGATCATACACTTACATATTTTATGATGCATCACATTTTTAGCTTTAAACCATCCGGATTATGTGATCCACCTAAGAGTTATAGGCCTAATGCTTTTTGGAACTTTCTCACTGGTTTAACTACACCATATAGGGCTAGAGAGGCTAAATCAATGTTTACTTCGAATTTGAAATATTGGATTTTGCATAAGATTCTTGCCTCTATTGTCTTTAACAAGCCTTAATTTAATCAAGTTTCAAGTCATGAACTTTTCTTGTTGTGATGTGTGCATAATCACAAGTCTATTTGTTGGTCTTTTTGGATTTTCAAATAATTATTTAATTGTGTTGGTCGATCGGAGTCCACTATCACACATGGACATGTCATTGCTGCTATTGCTAGGGGTATTGATATTGATTTACGCACTTATGATACTATACTTCCATGCTTATATTTTTCCAAACATTTGTTTGTACGAGGAGAAGTGATTAACCATTCCTTTCAATACATCTCACCCATATATCGTTCTTGTTAGAAGGAACTTCCAAGCACCTCTACTCCATAAGGGGCTGCTTTGAAAAGTACGTCGGATGAGTCAAGGCCAACGGAGCAAGGGCAGAGTGATGATCCTATAGAGGATACCCCTAGTCATGCACCTGCTTTTTCACTTACTACTGGATCTTCTTCAAATGTGACCCATTCTATGTTCAATCAATTGCTGCAAAACCAGTCCACCATCCAACATCAACTCACTTCCTTGGAGCAAATTACCTCATAATTGGTTCGCCGTCAACGCCGCCTTGAGCACAAGGTGGACGCCTTCATTGCCCAATCGGGCTATGTGGTGTCTTCGCCTCTACCTTCACCATGATCTTTAGGGGAGTTTTCTTTCCTCTATTTTCTTTAGTTGTTTCTTTTTGTTTTTGTTTTTGTTGTTTATATTTTGTTCCTTCACATTGAGGACAATGTGTGTTCTAAGTGTGGGGGAGCATCATAAACCTTATGTGTGTTGTTTGTTTTTGTTTGTCTTTTTCTTTATTTAGACTAACCTTTTTCATAAGTTTTATTATAAGTATTACTCATATTGTATGTAATAAAGGTTGTTATGAATAGTCATTTACCTTCTATACTCATTTGATTAGTTTTTCAAGGCTTTTGGCATGTATTTTATGTTTTCAAGTTATCTCTTTTTACTTCTTTCAATATTTTAGGTTGTTTAGTCTCTTTACTAACTATGCTTTAAGGTTAGAATTTTCTCATTTAGCTTAAGATTTTAGGATTTTTATTGCCTCATGGAAACTATAGCCATAATACTTACCTTTAGGCCTTTCAATAATGGATGAGGACTAGCAAAAGAAAATGAAAAATAAATAAATAAATAAATAAAATAAAGCAAGATGCATACTCAAAAGCTTAATTAAGTATGGCATGGAGCGTAAAACGCACCCAATACTACATTCTCTTGCTATTTTAAAATTCATAGGATAAAGTCTAAAAGTATACCCATCCTAGAAAAAAAAAGAAAGAAGAAAAAGAATGAAAAATGCAGTCTAAAAAGGCCATGAGATGGGTTTAAAGGTATGAGTGCTTGAATATTGTCTAAAAAGGCAACTATAGTCTTGAACTCTTAAGTTTTATGATCATTTTTCTTTCTTGAGCATGGTTAGTCTTGAGACTTTATATTCTTGATGTTGGATTTAGTAAACTTAGGTGATTTGATTATTTAGAATGCATGTTTTAAGTCTTGATTTCCTGCTATTTTGAGTATTAAAGGGTTTGACTTCATCTCAATCTTATTTTAAGTAAAAATTAAGCAATGCTTTATAATTTAACTTACTTAGTTTTACTTGGGATTAATTTTCTCACTCTTCTCTTGCTTGGGGACAAGCAAGGTTTAAGTGTGGGGGAATTTGATGTCATGTAATATGTCTATTTTTTAGTGTGTGTTTTTCCTTTATTTATGTAACTAAGTATGTAATATTATGTGTATTTTATGTGTTTATATGTGTTTTTAGGTTAAAGATGGTGAAGTGTGAAGAAGAATGAAGAGCTGGTGAAGATTCGAAGATGAAGATCACGAGTCGTGAAGTGGATCACGACTCGAACAGGATTTCACAAGACGGACTGGAGATTCACGAGTGAGGCAGAGACTAAATCCTCACGACTCGGCATCTTGTTCATGAGCCGTGATATGGATCATGACTCAGGAAGAAAGCTCACGAGTCCAGAAGATTAGGTGGAGTTCACGACTCGTGAGGGTGTTCACCAGTTGCACAAGATACTGCTTCCAAAACATTGTGACTTTTGCATCCGATTTTTCAGCCAAGCATTATGTCTTTTCAGAGCAGCCTTTCATGGTTTCTGAGGGGACATATCTGTAGAGTTAGACTCTATATAAATGGGAGCAAAACTCTAGATAAGGGATCGGAAAAAATCAAAAGAAATTTTTATTGTTTACTTAAGAACATTTTTAGTTGCTTTTGGACATTTCTTTTTACTTAGTTTTCAGAGGATGACCAAAGAACAAAGTCAAAGGAATAAGAGATATATCAAAAGGTCTAAATAGAAAGTAAACCCTGGGGAGTGATGATTTTCTTTTCTCTTATTTCATTTCTATTGTAAATTTGTATTTGGCTAAGTTCTTTTGGTACATTATAACTACTTAATTCAATTTGTTTTTCATCTATTTATCTTTGCTTTATGAATGTTTATTCTCTTACGTATGAAGTGTGATTTAGATTTGTTTAAGTACTTCAATTTGCTCATTATGCTTGATCATCATAATTAGCATGTTAGTCATTTAATTCGCAATGAGAATTGGAATTCTTTGATGAAAAGACAAATAAATTTACTTGAAGCATTGAATTCACTTAGAGATAAGGAATTCACTTCAAGGGATTAAAAAATTGGCATTGAACTTCATAGTTTTTATTTATCTCTATAATGTCATGAGAATGCTTATAGACTCTAGGTAAAAACACCTTTAATGACAATGAGAATTGCTTTAAAGAATCTTGGCTAAATTCTCTAATCATATCATTCATACAATTATTAAATGATTCAAAGATGAAACTGTTTACTTGATTATAATGTATGTTCATCCCATCTTTTAAGTAATCTATTATCCAAAATTAACTTAATATATTTTAAGTAGTTTAGTTATTAGTTATTACGTTAATTGCATGATTCCAATTGAAATTGTTACCTATCCATCTACTTGTTGTTATTTTAATACAAAATTTACCCCATTCCCTTTGGAACGATACCCTATTCACTCTATACGCAGTCTAGTGAGACTAAGGGTTCAAATAAATCCCAATCAGCATATCCTCAAAGTGCCATCCTTCTTCTTGACAAATAATACCGGTACGGCCCAAGGTGACACACTAGGCTCGATGAAGCCTTTGTCCAACAACTTTTGTAACTGAACTTTTAACTCTTTCAATTTTGATGGTGCCATTCTGTAAGGTGCTCTGGAGATAGAAGCAGTTCCAGGAAGAGTTTCTATAGACAATTCTACTTCTTTCTCTAGTGGTAAACCCCGAAAGTTCTTCGGGAAAAACATCAAAAAACTTATTGATTACTGGAACATCTTGAAGATTAACTGTCTCCCTCTTAGAATCAAAAACCAAAGCCAAGAATGCTTCACATCCTTTTCTAAGGAATCACTTCGCTTTCATAGCAGAGATAACATTGGTTAAGAGTTTAGACTTAATATCCTGAATCAATGTCTCTTTCTTCTCAACATCCTTAACTATTACAGTTTTAGCTCTACAGTTCACTATGGCTTGGTATCTAGACAACCAATCCATACCCAGGATTACATCAAATTCATGGAAAGGTAAAACAATTAAGTCAGCTGGAAACTCTCTCCCTTGAATCATAATAGGGTAATTTCTATAGATTTCATTTATACATATATTGTGGCCCAAAGGACTGATTACACATATATCATCACTCAGGTGATCTACAACAGATACATTTTTACCTAAATCCCCATTATAAATATACGAATGTGTAGATCCTGGGTCTATAAGTACATGAGCATCAGTATCAAAGAGAGAGAATGTACCAACTATGACCTCAGGAGCATCAGCATCTTCTCGAGCTTTTATAGCATAAGCTCTGATAGGAGGTGTACGAGCAAATGGTCGATCCATTATCTCAGAAACATTCCTGCACCGTGCTCTGAACTGACCCGATCCACCTCTACCTCTACCACGACCTCTACTTGAAGAGGGTGCATTAGAAGCTCCTCTGTTACTTTGTTGACTAAAGACTTGCTCTTGCTTCATAGGATAATTTGCCATAAAATGGCCTAAACTGCAACATCTGAAGCAAGCACCAGTAAGCATTCTACAAGTGCCCCAATGTCGTCTAAAATAATAGGTACATTCTGGAGATTGACCTCTGCCCTGTCCTGATGCAGTGCCTCTACCAGATCTAGCTGAAGTAAAAGTTCCCTGTTGTCTACTTTTAGATGCAGGGCGATTACCAGACTCCATTGGTTGATCTCCTGGAGTCATTCTTGATCTTTTCCTTAATGAAAAACCATCTCGAGAGAAGCTTCTTCTTCTTTGTTCTCTTTATTTTTTGGCATTCTCTTCTTTCTCCACTCGGATAGCTGCTTGAACCAACTGATGATAATCCACTGGATGCAAAGAGATAGGCCCTATCAAATGCTCCCAGATCTGGTCATTCAACCCATCTTCAAACTGGCGACATTTGAAAGTCCTAGTCAGTATAGGTTTTGGTGCATATTTGCTCAAACGACTGAATTATGCTTCATATTTAGCCACTGACATACCCTTCTACTTTAAGTTTAAAAACTGCTTTAGCCTCTCATCTTTATATGCTTCAGTCACATACCTCTTTTTAAATTCTGCCACAAAGAATTCCCAAGAGAGGAAATTAGGTAGCTGAGGTTGTGTCTAAACTAGTTTTCACAAATCATAAGCTGCTCCCTAAAGCAATGACACAACATAGGTCACCTTTTGATTAGCTGGGCACTGAACTTCTGTAAATACCCGTTCCAATCTTTCAATCCACAACTCAGCTTTCTCAGACTCTTCCCAAGTAGAGCCTAAAAACTCTTATGCACCATGCTTTCTGATCTCAGAAATAGGGGCTTTTGGTGCAGTCATCCTTTGAGCGATACCTTAGGAAATTTTCAATAATGCTTCCCTAGGCTCAATAGCAGCTAAACCACCTCTAGTGGATGTAGAAGACTCAGGCTGAGAAGGATTCGATTGTCCCGGTAGATTGCTTTCAGCCGATTCATCTACCACTTCACGATGTCCTTCCATTCTAACTATATCAAAAGAAATGCAAGGACAACAACAATCAGCTAACATCAACAAGGATTCTATATCTATGAACCTTTAAATTTCTATCGGCCAGAACCGCATAAACCGAGGCGCTCTGATACCAAAAATGTAATGACTATACTAGATAATTCTAATTACTGTTACTAATTACATTCCATTAACCATGTCAGTCATCTGTTAATGATGCATATAGATATACATATATATACTTTATAAACCATATAAGAGTAAGTTTGATACATTGAAATACTAGTAAGTTATTAATTACAAAACTTGAGAATCACATGACTATAATATAAGATACATCACAAAAAGGTACCAAAAAGCATCTCATACATCAAAATGATTCTTCTTAGTCTGATGTTAGCTTTGTCCCTGAAGAAAAGGTCTAGACTGTGAACCTACACGGATAAACACCTGTGCTAAGCTATAAACCTTAGTGGGGAACGAAAATAACAAGTTGATAACCACTCACAATGGTTATTCCCCAAGCATACTATAATAATATTTAATAAAAAGAAATGCATTTATTTCATTAAGAAATAATATTAAGTACCTTATTGGAAAATAAAAATAACTATATCATTTAATCATAATAATAAAAGAATGCATACTACATATACATGTCATTCATTTTATAAACTACCGGCTTAAATTCCTGTGGGTGTGGATATCGGGTGTTGTGGATACCATAAGGTATCAAATCTATAAATACCCAATGGTATTAAATTTGTGGACCTAATCAGGTTAGAACTGTGGTCTCATTTAGAGACATACTGTGGACTCATACGAGTCAGACTATAACAGCTGCGACTGTAACCCTATAGGCATGCCTATCTATCCACCACCAAGTTTTTATGTGCAGGCAAAACAAATCGTATCACATATATCATTAATTCTCATTAATGTATGTCGATACAAGATAAATTAACTCAGCTTTATCATCATATAGCTTTGTAACTAACAGTTACCAAGTAATAGCCACTATAAAAATTTATGTATCTATATACAAGCAATCATATACATATATTAAATATTACAATGTTTTTTCTCTATATTCCTTTTTGATTCATATGGTTAAAGGGGTATATTACCCTATACTTTTATATTCAAATTGATTTACTAACTTAGAAAGGGCTTAGGTAGGTTTAGGCACCATATGGAATCATAAAATTCCAAGTATCAAAATATAAGAAGGGGTCACGATTACTACCAAAATTATGGTAACCGTGAGCCAAGTCATGTAATAAGGGTCACGGTTACTATCAATTTTATAGTAACCATGACGTATATTGCACCTTGGTTCTAGACTAAAAGCTAACTACCTCACGGTTACTAAGCCTTGGGTGGTAACCGTGAAGTAAAGCTACGAGAAGGGGTCACGATTACTATGAATTCTTTAGTAACCATGAGTTAGGAATGGTTTTGGTTCTGGACTGAAAATTGGGGTGGCTCATGGTTACTACCAAAAAGCTAGTAACCGTGATGCCCTAATTTGCCCAATGACAGATTTCCAGTTCCAAGTTCTAAGCCAATTTTGACCTGTAAAACAATAATTCCAGCCAAAATGCCCTTCTACAAAGTTGTAGGCCTATTTTTCTAGTTTCCAAAACACTAAAAATAATCTCAATAGGGCCTATAAATCTTAATATATGCAAAGAAAACCACAGGCTGCTCACAAAAATGGGGTAATAGCCATAACCCAATTTCAACACAAATTTTCACTATCATGCAGTGAAAATCTGTAATGCCCCTCAATTTACCCTAGTAGAATTATCACTAATTAATTATTAGTGTCCATGTTTAATTGTGTGCATGAGTGTAGAGAAGGACATAATTGAAAAGCTAAAGGGTAAGTTTTGGGAAGATTTTGAAATATAGTAAGTTAAAGGACCCATTTGCAAATAATGAAGTTTTGTGACATTTGGACCAATTGGGAGTTTAAGAGAGGGAGATATTTTTGGTTGTTGGAGAGATGGCCAGCCACCCTTGGTCTTCATCTTCATCCTCCATTCTTCTCTCTCTAACCCTAAACTCTCTCTCTCTCTCTCATCTTCTCTCTCTAGATTTCTTTGTTTTGGGCTAAGGAAAAGAGAAGTTTTACTTGGATGTTTGAGGTTAAGGTAACTTGTTTCTCCTTGATGTGTATGTTTCATTGTATAGTTTGGTAGGTTTTCATAGAGTTGTCTTATATGTTTTAGAAGGAGAAACAAGCAAGAGAAAGGGGAAGGAAACTCTTCAAGGTTGAAGAGAAAGGAG
This sequence comes from Excoecaria agallocha, assembly GCA_037975025.1. Classification (NCBI taxonomy): domain Eukaryota; kingdom Viridiplantae; phylum Streptophyta; class Magnoliopsida; order Malpighiales; family Euphorbiaceae; genus Excoecaria; species Excoecaria agallocha. The sequence goes on along the minus strand of CM075819.1, from coordinate 10,283,879 downwards.
GAGCTCAACAAGGTATGGGAACTTAGGATTTTGTATGTGTATATGTATATGTATAAATATTGACTTGTCATGAGAGAGATCTTGAGTGCCTCTCTCATGTATTTATGGATTATTTAAAGCTTAGAAGGGTTTAAAATTGAAAGCATGTGAGTTTTGGTTGTCAATATGAAAATCTGTTTTAAAAATCATTTGACTAGTCTGTACACTTTTGCTCATATCTTGAGCTATAGTTGTTCAAAAGATGAAATTCTAGTTGCTATAGAAACTAGACTTACATGCCTTGATTTTGTTAGAAGAAACTGAAATCTGATTTTCACTGCATGATAGTGAAAATCGGTATTCAAATTTGATTGTGTTTGTGACTTTTGCCTTTTTGCGCAGTCTGTGGTTTTTCTTGAATAACTGGAGTTTTACAGGTCCTATTGAAATGATTTTTGGTGTTTTGGAAACTAGAAACGTAGGACTACAACTTTGTTGAAGGCCACTTTGGCTAAAACTGTTGTTTTTCAGGTCAAAAAGGGGATGAAAGTCGAGACTGGAAATCGGTCTCGAGACGGTTTAGGGCTCACGGTTACCATGAATTTCATAGTAACCGTGAGGTGCCTAAAATTTCAGTCCAGATTAAAAGTATTTACTGGACCACGGTTACTAAAGTTTCATAGTAACCGTGACCCAGTCTCGTAGCATTACTACACGGTTACTACCCTGAGACTAGTAACCGTGAGGTAATGAGCTTTTGGTCCAGAGACAAAATCCGAACTATCTCACGGTTACCAAGGAATTCTTAGTAACCGTGACCTGAGTTCACCATCCTATTTCACGGTTACTATAAAAATGTTGGTAACCGTGAGGTAGTTTGTTTTAGTCCAGAATCCAAGAGCCATATAGCTCACGGTTACTAGGAAATTAGTAGTAACCGTGACCCTTATTGCAAGTTGGGTCTCACGGTTACTAGGAATTGTTAGTAACCGCGACCCTCCCCTGTATTTTGAAAACTGTATTTTTCTTGGATTTATTTTAAGGTACAGACTTGTCTAAGACCTTCCTAAGCTTATAAATCATCCCAAATTTCAGTTGTGTGGCAAATGTATTCTCATAAATGCAAGTTGCTTATTGATCAAAAAGGCGAGTTTCTATTACTCAAATAGAAACATACAGGAATTTATTTCAAATAAGTTATAGTATATGATATGTTATGCCTGCACATAGAGACTTGGTTGTGGATAGATAGGCCTGCCTATAGGGTTATCGCAGCTGCTTTTGTTTGACTCTTATGAGTCTTCTGTTTGTCTCTACATGAGACTTCTGTTTAGATACCTACGGGTATCCTTCTGTTTTGATACCTTCGGGTATCCATTGCACCCGTTATCCACACCCACAGGGAATTGTATGCAGGTCATTTGTGTAAATACATTATAAAGTCTGTTATTATTCTGATTAAATGATACTGTTATATCATTATTAATCCTGTAAGGCATTGTATTTTATTATTATTGAATGCTAGGTGATAACTACTGTGAGTGGTTATCAAGGTGTTATTAGTTGTTCCCCACTAAGCTTTATAGCTTAGTACGGGTGTTTATCCGTGTAGGTTCGCAGGATAGAACTTTTGTTCAGGGACATAGCCAACAATCTCACAAGCCAACATCGGATTAGAAGTAGCATTTAATGTGGGAGATTGATTTTGTATCTCTTTTGGTTATAGCTGATGTATTTGCATATGTAAAGGCATGTAATTATAAAGTTATGTAAGGAATGCTCAACAGCAAGTGAAAGTATAAGTCCATGATCATGCATGATATGCATAGAATGAATGTATGTATGTTCATATATGCATCATTAACAGATAAGTCATAGCATCGATAGAATTAATGTATGTGATTAGTAACAGTAATCTGGTTTATCTAGTATAGTCATTACAAAATCAGTTCTCAGTTTCTTCTAACAAAATCAAGATATATGTGTCTAGTTTCTATAACAACTGGAATTTCCATATTTGAATGACTATAACTCAAAATATGGCCAAAAGAGTACAAACTGGTCCTTTGATTCTCAAAACAGATTTTTATATCTTTCAACAAAACTTGCATCTTTCATCTCTAAATCACTTTCAAGCTTAAGATCCACATATAAAACAGATAATAGCTGTAATAAAGACATCTCTCATGTCCAAAAAGCTTAAACACACACACACAAATATACAAGTTCCCATACCTTTTTGAGCTCCAACTTTTCTTCACTCTTGAAGTGCTTTGATGGGGATTTAATTTAACCCTTAGTCTCACTAGACTGCGTATAGGATGAGTAGGGTATCGTTCCAAAGGGAACGGGGTAAATTTTGTATTGAAATCACAAAGAGTAGATGGATAGGTAGCAAATAAAATGTAGATTATGTATTTAAATAAATATCTAAACTAATTTGCATATATTAATGAATTTGGATTAAAGATGACTTAAATGATAGTATGAACATACATTACAAATATGCAATAGTAATTCATCTAAGAACAAGTTCTAGTAATTGTATAAATAAAATGACTGGAGAATTTAGCCAAGATTCTTTAAAGCAACTCTCGTTGTCAGTAAAGATGTTTTTATTTAGAGTCTATAAGCACTCTCATGTCATTATAGAGATAAATAAAAATTATGAAGCTCTATGCCAATTCTTTAACCCCTCAAAGTGAATTCCTTAAGTCACATGAAAGAAATTCAATGCTTCAAGTACATTCATTTGTTTTTTCATCAAAGAATTCCAACTCTCATTGCGAACAAATTGACTAACATGCTAAATATGGTGGCCAATCATACATAGCAAATCAAAGCACACAAATGGATGTAAATCATAATTCATGCATAATAAGAATTAACATGTCTTAAACAAATACTAGTGCATATTTATAATGTACAAAGGAAACTAGCCAAATACATATTTGAATTAAAGATAAACAAGAGAAAGAAAACTATCTCATGTTCCTTTGGCTTGTCCCTTTGTAAACATCTAATAAAAACTAAGTAAAAATATTTATCAAAAATAAAAACTAGAAACTAAACATTGATTGATCTCCTCTTCTCCTTTTTTTAGCATCTTGGATCCCTATTTATAGAGATTAAGTCTACAGATATGTCCCTTCAGAATAGTTGTCAATCATGGAAAGTTGCCTTGAAAAGTCCTGATGGTTGGTTGAAGGATCGGGTGGAAAAAGATGCAACGTTTGGGAACAGGCATCATACACGACTCGTGAATGCCTTCACGAGTTGTGATCTTCAACTGTTCTTCCTGACTCGTGAACACAGGCCGACTAGTGAAGCTTTGTCCTGAGTCGTGATTCTCCTCACGACTAGTGAAGCCCTTCACGACTAGTGAGCCTCTTCACTACTCGTGATTTCTCTTCACTACTCGTGATCCTCTTCACTACTCGTGATTTCTCTTCACTACTCGTGATTTCTCTTCACTACTCGTGATCCTCTTCACTACTCATGAACCACTTCTTCGAAATTTCACCATCTTCTTCCTTTTCTTCACACTTCACCATGATTTGACCTAAAAACAAACATAAACACATAAATGGGACATAAACACATAAAAACACATATAATATTACATACTTACTACATAAATAAGAGAAAAACACACATAAAAACATAGACATTTTACATGATATCAAATTCCCCCACACTTAAACCTTGCTTGTCCCCAAGCAAGAGAAAAGTGAGAAAATTTAATCTCAAGTCAAACTAAGTAAGTTACATTATAAAGTATTGCTCAATTTTCACTTAAGATAAGATTGATATGAATTCAAACACCTTAACACTCAAAATTTCAGTCCATCAAGACTTAAAACATGCATCTTAAATCATCAAGTCATCAAAATTTACCAAATTCAACATCAAGAAGATAAAGTCGCAAGACTAACCATGCTCAAGAAAGAATAATGATCATAAAGCCTAAGATCCTAAGACTATAGTTGCCTTTTTGGACATATAAAAAGCACACATACCTTTAAACCAATCTCATGGCATTTTTAGACTACTTTTTTTTCATTTTTTTTTCTTTTTCTTCATGGGTATACTTTTAGACTTTATCCCATGAGTAGCAAGAGAATGTAGTATTGGGTGCGTTTTACGCTCCATCCCATACTTTATTAAGCTTTTAGATATGCATCTTGCTTTATTTTATTTATTTTCATTTTCATCTCTTTTTTTTTCCTTTCTCTTTTTTTTTACTAGTCCTCATCCATTATTGAAAGGCCTAAAAGTAAGTATTATGGCTATAGTTTCCATAAGACAACTAAAATCCAAAAATCTTAAACTAAATGAGCATAATCTAACCTTAAAGCATAGTTAATGAAGAGACTAAATAACCTAAAATATTGAAAGAAGTAAAAAGAAATAACTTGAAAACATAAAACACATGCCAAAAATCTTGAAAAACTAATCAAATGAGTATAGAAGGCAAATGACACTTCATAACAACCTATATTACATACAATACGAACAATACTTATAATAAAACTCACTAGAAAAGTTAGTCTAAAATAAAGAAAAAGATAAACAAACAACACACACAAGTTTTGGCTCCCCCACACTTAGAGCACACATTGTCCTCAATGTGGAGAAACAAAACAAACACAAAAAAGAAAATCAAAAATAAATAAAAGAAAAGAGGAAAGAAAACTCCCTTCAAATTCATGGTGAATGTGGAGGCGTAACTTTGGAACAGTGCTTCACGAGTCGGTATATTCCTCACGACTCGTGAAGAATAAGGCATTTTGTGTTGAGGAAGAGATGTTCACGAGTCGGCAAAATCCTCACGACTCGTGAAAGAATTATTGGGTAGACAGAAATGGACATGGTCACGAGTCATCATGACATTCACGACTCGGTATGCTGCTCACAACATAATGGATAAAGCCTCTGAAATACTCGTGAAGATGTTCACGAGTCGTGATGCACTCGTGAACATGATGAATTGCTGCCATTTTTCTGCAAAAATCATACCAACCTCGATCCAAATGTTAAAGAGACAGAGGAAAAATAAGAAAAATGAAAATGATAAAATACTGAAAATATGACCAGGAATAATCCTAAACAAATAAAATCTAAACTAAAAAAACTAATCCTAAATAAAAAGATTATTGTGCAAGAAATGAATTTAATAAATTAACTGTTAAAATCACAAATACTTTTGGTCTAAGATCATTACAAAAACTCTAATTACGAAGGATACAACAAAAACAATACAAAATTCATTTATCAAAATAACTAATTTATATCATAGAATCCTAAAACATCTACTCTTTTGTGTCAATCAATAAAAATTCATTCAAGCCGTTCCCCGGCAACGGCGCCAAAATCTGATGAGGATTTAATTTAACCCTTAGTCTCACTAGACTGCGTATAGGATGAGTAGGGTATCGTTCCAAAGGGAACGGGGTAAATTTTGTATTGAAATCACAAAGAGTAGATGGATAGGTAGCAAATAAAATGTAGATTATGTATTTAAATAAATATCTAAACTAATTTGCATATATTAATGAATTTGGATTAAAGATGACTTAAATGATAGTATGAACATACATTACAAATATGCAATAGTAATTCATTTAAGAACAAGTTCTAGTAATTGTATAAATAAAATGACTGGAGAATTTAGCCAAGATTCTTTAAAGCAACTCTCGTTGTCAGTAAAGATGTTTTTATTTAGAGTCTATAAGCACTCTCATGTCATTATAGAGATAAATAAAAATTATGAAGCTCTATGCCAATTCTTTAACCCCTCAAAGTGAATTCCTTAAGTCACATGAAAGAAATTCAATGCTTCAAGTACATTCATTTGTTTTTCCATCAAAGAATTCCAACTCTCATTGCGAACAAATTGACTAACATGCTAAATATGGTGGCCAATCATACATAGCAAATCAAAGCACATAAATGGATGTAAATCATAATTCATGCATAATAAGAATTAAAATGTCTTAAACAAATATTAGTGCATATTTATAATGTACAAAGGAAACTAGCCAAATACATATTTGAATTAAAGATAAACAAGAGAAAGAAAACTATCTCATGTTCCTTTGGCTTGTCCCTTTGTAAACATCTAATAAAAACTAAGTGAAAATATATATCAAAAATAATAACTAGAAACTAAACATTGATTGATCTCCTCTTCTCCTTTTTTTAGCATCTTGGATCCCTATTTATAGAGATTAAGTCTACAGATATGTCCCTTCAGAATAGTTGTCAATCATGGAAAGTTGCCTTGAAAAGTCCTGATGGTTGGTTGAAGGATCGGGTGGAAAAAGATGCAACGTTTGGGAACAGGCATCATACACGACTTGTGAATGCCTTCACGAGTCGTGATCTTCAACTGTTCTTCCTGACTCGTGAACACAGGCCGACTAGTGAAGCTTTGTCCTGAGTCGTGATTCTCCTCACGACTAGTGAAGCCCTTCATGACTAGTGAGCCTCTTCACTACTCGTGATTTCTCTTCACTACTCGTGATTTCTCTTCACTACTCGTGATCCTCTTCACTACTCATGAACCACTTCTTCGAAATTTCACCATCTTCTTCCTTTTCTTCACACTTCACCATGATTTGACCTAAAAACAAACATAAACACATAAATGGGACATAAACACATAAAAACACATATAATATTACATACTTACTACATAAATAAGAGAAAAACACACATAAAAATATAGACATTTTACATGATATCATGCTTCCTTTCCCTTCTTTTTGCTAGATTCTCCTTCTAAGAAATAAGAACACTAGTATGAATATCTATCACTTTAATCAATGAAAAACATATAACAAAGAAGAAGCAAGGAGCAAATTCACTAAATCTTCTTCTTTTTACCAAAAACCTAAGAGATCCTAGAGAGAGAGTTTTAGAGAGAGAGACTTTAAGGGTTGAGAGAGGATGAAGAAGAAGAAGAAGAAGACCCTTGCTTTGGCCAACCACCTCTCCTAAAATATCTCCCTCTCTCTTTTTTTCTATTGGCCCAAATGTCATTACATGGAAAAATTGCTCTTTGGTCCTCATCTTTCCTTTATTTCTAGTTGTGCCCCAAAACTAACCCTTTCACTTTTCAATTAGGTCCCTCTCTATGCATTTACACTTAATTAAACATAAATCCTAATTATTAATTAATAAAAATTCTCCTAGGGTATAATGAGGGGCATTACAGTATTTTTTATTTTTGAAAAGATCATACACTGTATATTTTTTTTACAAAATATCACACACTGTATATTTTTTTTACAAAAAATCATAAATTGTATTTGTTCACACTGTATATTTTTTTTACAAAAGATCATACACTATATATTTTTTTTACAAAAAATCATACAATATATTTTTTTACAAGAGATCATAAATTGTATTTTTTATTTTGAAAAAATTATACACTGTATTTTTTTACTTTTAAAAGAATATACACTATATTTATTTATTTTTTAAAAGATTATACACCGTATATTTTTTTTACAAAATATCATGCAGAGTATTTTTTTGTTTTAAAAAGATAATGCAATCCATTTTTTGGTTTCAAATGATCATACACTTTATTTTTTATTCTCAAATTATCATTCAATGTATTTTTTATTGTTAAGAAAATCATACACTGTATTTTTTTATGTCAAAAGTTTATGCACTGTATGTTTTATGCAAAAAGAAAATACATTGTATATTTGTAATGGAAAAACTACAGAACTCAATAAAGTTTCCTGAAAAGAAAATTTTGAATATTTTTTTTATTTCCTAGGAATATCTTAACAAGTTTTTCTGTTGTGCCCATATTTTCCACATCGTTCACATTTTACAGAGTTTTTAGTTTCCCAAATTGCTTTGATTCTTCTCTTTTTTGGTCTGCCAGACCTCACTCTTCCACTAGGAGGCAATACAACTTCTGTTTGAACACTTATATGTATCTTCCATATAGATTCAACTGGTATTGGATTAACAATTTCTTCATATGTTGCTATCATTGTATGTTTGGTATAGTATGTTGAGCAGTACACATAAGGATTTAAGTTTTTGTCTCTTATTACCACTAATGCAGGAGGTCAAGTCATTTCATCTAGCCGAAATTTGTTGCATATGCAAGTTCTTTCTTCAATATTCACAACGTATGTGTTTTGGTAATGATAAACAGTAAATTGAACATCACTTAATGGCTTAACCTGCATTTATGTGCAATATAAAATATTATTTAAGAAAACAAAATAAAGCATATCATCTATTAAAAAAACACTGTATGTTCTTTTGGAAAATAATATACAGTGTATGATCTTTTGTAAAAAAATATATAATGTATGATGTTTTCAAAAATAAATAAATATATTGTATGATCTTTCTAAAATTAAAAAAATACAGTGTATGATCTTTTTTAAAACAAAAAATATATACTAAATGATCTTTAGTAAAAAAATACACTGTATGTTCTTTTGTGAAAAAATATACAATGTATGATTTTTTATAAAAAGAAAATACATTGTATTTTTAGTAGGTTTCATATATACATTTAAGTTTAGGACATACCTTCATTTTTTGGGAAGAAATGTAATTTCTATGCAGATTGTCTTCATGGTCTTTGAGTAGAGTTGTAAAAGTTGCTGACGCTGGGTCTCTATTAATGCAACTCAATTCTTGGATTAAAGCACGTACATACTCAAGCAGTGGCACAATTGATAAATCACTTGCTGATTTCATTATTGAATTCATAGACTCAGCAATGTTTGATGTCATGGTTGAAAATCGGTTACTCATATAGTATAATCTTGACCATTTTTCATACCCAATATCTTGTAGGTATAACCTAATACGTGCATCAACCTTGTCCTGCTCTTTCATGTTATGTTTAAAATCACTCTCTGTATATGATGTAGCTGATGCAAATAACAGTTCTTTGATTTTTTTTTGCATTGTTTTTGAATTTTTCTTTAACATTGTTCAATAGATGGCAAACACAGATGCAATGACTAACTTTCGAATATACCTTCTTCACAGCATTATTTATGTTGTCATATCTATCTGATATGATGTACATTTTAGGTTTTAATGCATAACTCCGTCTGAATTTTGCTAAAAACCATTCCCAAGATTCAACATTTTCTGAATCAACTACAACATGCATATGCTAGTAGAAATATTTTACCAGCTGCATTTTGTGTAGATGCTATGATTATTGTTCCTCCATATATTGATTGCAAAAAGATACCATCAACAACTACAAAAGGCCTACAATGTTTCTAGCCTTTAATAGAGGCTCCTGGTGCTATGAAAACATATTGGAAAGAGTTGTCTTCTTGAGTTAACAAATCCACAATGGATCCATTGTTTTGTGTTTTTAACATGTATAAATATTTAGGCAAAAGTGAGTAGGAATTAGATGGTTTACCTCTTATGTTTTCCAAAGCCTTTTCCTTTGACCTCCAAGCTTTTAAGTAACTCATATTGATTCTATAATCATTTTTCATATCATGCATGATGTCTGCTGGAGTATAGATAGTCTTCACATTTATGTATTTGTTTTTAATAATATCACCAATCAAGGTTGATGTAGCCTGCCTCTTGTTACTTAGTCTAATGTTGACATTGCAGCTGTGATTAGATATGAATTTTCTGATTTTGAACATTTGTGTGTCTCCTTTCTTTGATGCTTTCAACTTCCAGCAGCAATTATCCTCTATGAAGCAAATAAAGTATAGCCTAGAACATGACTTTTGAACCTTAAATTGGAAATCATGCTTTATTGCAAAAAAATTGATTGATTTCCTCAGATTGTATTTATCTTTGTAAATCTATCCCGCTTGAATTTCATATTGCATATCATTACTTATGATTCCATAATAGGGGTCTTCGTGTTGTCCTTGAATATTTTCGCCATTGCAAATTAATTTTTTAACTGTATTTTTGCTCAGGTTGCTCACATATTCCATCAAGCTCGTGCTAGTATAATTAAAATGTAAACGATCATCAATTAACTCACTGGATTCAGCTTGTTCATTTTCAATTATTGCAACTTCTTTTGGTAATGTGTTTGAGGAATCACCTCATGAAAAATGTATAAAAATTTAATTAAAAAGGATAATAATTATATTTAGATATTAAATAAATGATTTTATTTAAAAAGATCATATAATGTATTTTTTATATTTCAAAAGATTATATAGTGCATTTTTTTATTTTTGAAAAAAGATCATACATTGTATTTTTTTATTTTGAAAAGATGATACAGTGTATTTTTTTTATTTTGAAAATATCATACAGTGTATTTATTTATTTTGAAAAGATCATATATTGTATTTTTTTTATTTTTAAAAGATCATACAATGTATTTTTTTTTATTTACAAAAGATCATACAGTGTATTTTTTTTATTTTTGAAAGGTAATACACTGTATATTTTTTATAAAAGATCATACATTGCATTTTTTTATTTTTAAAGATCATACAATGTATTTTTTTATTTTGGGAACATCATACACTGTATATTTTTTTTGTAAAGTATCATATACTGTATCTTTGTACTTTCAAAAGATTACACGCTGTATATTTTTATTTCTAAAAGATTATACATTGTATTTTTTTTATTTATAAAAGATCATTCACTATATTTTTTTTACTTTTGAAAGATCATATATTGTATATTTTTTATAAAAGATCATATACTATATTTTTTTATTTAGAAAAAATCATACGGTGTATTCTTTTTATTTTGAAAACATCATACACTGTATATTTTTTTTCTATAAAAGATCATACATTTTATATTTTTTTTATAAAAGGTAATATATTGTATTTTTTTACTTTCAAAAGATCAGACAACTATACTTACATATGATAGTATTTTGTAGAATTGTGATGCATAGGGGATAAGTTGTGAAATCTGGTTCTTTTTTCTTCAATTCCAAGTAAAATAGTAGGGACATGTCATCAGCAACTATTAGTGGTGGATATCCTGCTTTTAGATTGTACCTTATATCAAGCATTTCGTCTTTTACTTTTATATTCAGTAGTTCTGATATAATTCTAGCTAATTCTTCATACTTGCAACTCAATGGAAGTAAAATGCCTTTCACTTCAAATTTCTTATATTCTTGATTCAGATTCTAGTGCCCTCCATGTTGAATTAATATTGGTATCATATCGATATTGTCACTACCTTAAGATTTTCTGTATGAATGTAAAATAAATCAGAATTTTTTTTAAATGTAAAACACGTAAAATATAATATGTAATTCAATGGATCAATTTTATTATTTACAATTTATGTTCTTTAATATAAAGAATTTGTATATTTTAATCTAGTAGCATTTAGTTTTTTTTTTCTTTTCATGTAGAAAAGATCATAAACTTTATTTTTTTATTTATAAAACAAAATACATTGCATTTTTTATGTGCAATAGATAATACGGTATTTTTTTTATATAAAAAAAATCATACACTATATTTTATTATTTGCAAAACAAAGTACAATTTTTTTTTTGCAAAAGATTATATACTGTATTTTTTTAAAAGATCATACAATCCTTTTTAATTAAATTTTTATACATTTTTTATTTAGAAAAGATCATACAGTGTTTTTTTTTTAAACATCATACACTATATATTTTTTATAAAAGATTATAGACTATATTTTTTACTTTCAAAAGATCAGATAATGAACTTTTTTATTTCAAAAAGATCATATATTGTATTTTTTTATTTAGAAAAGATGATACACTATATATTTTTTATTTTGAAAAAATCATACAACGTATATTTTTTTTATAAAAAATCATATACTGTATTTTTTTACAAAATATTATACAGTATTTTTTAAATACTAAAGATCATACACCTATTGAACTTGTTAGAGTTTCATCTAAATGAATATCAACGCTTCCAATCTTAAAAATAAATAACACACAGTTTATTTTCAGTTTATCACCTATTATGTCTTCGAAATCTAACAAATTAAAGATAAATTAGTTCAAATGTTTTGATCGCATGGATATGACAATTTGTATACTTGAGCAGTTATAATTATTAAAGATATCGAATAAATTCATTACATAAAAAAAGCAAAAAGATAAACCTTACATTGATTGCAGGGAGATGAAAATTTCACGAAACGAATGAGATCAAGGTATCACAAAAACGAAGCGATCTACAATTACGATCTGTGAGAAATAATCGAAAAGATCGATGAGGACGATCATGTTTTTTTGTTGTTATAGAGAGAATCGTATTTGAATTCTAACTGTTGTTTTAAGAAAAAATCATTTTGGGTATATTTGAAAGAGGAATATTGGAGAAGTAGCATTTTTGAAACAGGAAATTTAAATTTGGCTTTTATAGTAACTTGAAAACGCGCGGGGGCATTAATGATATATTTTTTATTTTTTGTGATATTTGTGTAGTTTCCCCTATTATCTTTAGGAACCTTATTGAAGCCCAATTGATCATGTGCAGGCATGGAGAATAGAACTGCAGGATCTCATCATAAGACACTTTTTTATTTCATTTTATTTTATCATTATTATTTTTTCAAATTTTGGTGTCGTGATCATCACTTCTATACTTGTAAAGTCATAGCAATTTGTATATCTATCACTTTTTCTTGGGCATCTTTGAAGATACTTGTCCAGAAGTATCCAGTTTGGAGTACTTTCCTTGCCATTGCCCTACTAGCTTTATGTGCTCCACAAAAGCCTTCATGGATTTCCCTTAGAATGCAGTCTCCTTCCTTCTCCGTCACGCATTTGAGCCAGGGGTGACTAAAAGCTTTTTTGAACAATTCACCATTAATGATAGAGTAATTCAGGGATTTGCGGGATATCTTTCGGGCTTCTGCTTTATCTTCAGGTAACTGCCCTATTTGTAGGTAACGCTTGATAGTGCTCATCCATGTTTCTTTAGTTGGCTCAATTTCCATCATTTTAGGTTCGTCCAAGGAGGGGATCGGTTGCTCGATGATGGTTATTTTTTCTTCCACCATCATTTGTTCGGAAGCAGACATCTTGGCTAGCCGATTGGCATCTGTAGTTTGATCTCTCGGCACCTTCTGTAAGATCCATTCAGATCCACATTCTTCTAGCATCTTGAATGCTACTTTAACCTTAGCCAAATATAATACCATATTGGCTTTTATGGCCTTGAAGGTGCCTAAGATCTGGCTGGTCATAAGCTGGGAGTCGCTTTTAATGGTGACTAATTCTAGTCGGATGGCATGTAGCAGTCTCAGCCCTTGTAGAAGTGCCTCTTACTCTGGCATATTATTAGAAATTTTAAAGCTGAGTTTTATTGCGTACCTTATGACAATGCCCAAGAGGCCTGTTATTATGATGCCCGCACCTCCTTGGGTGTCATTTATGGTTCCATCTATGATCATTTTTCATTTTGCACATTTGGGCTGATTAGTTATCTCTTCACCAGTGAATTCGGCGATGAAGTCTGCCAAATCTTGAGCCTTTATTGCCTTTCGGGGTTCGTACCTCACGTTCCACGACTGGAGCTTGATTGCCCATCCCACCATTTTTCCCTTTAAGTCTGGGGTCTGGAGAATTTTTTTGATCGGTTTACCCCGATCGGACCACTATTGTATGTGTTTTAAAATATTACCTTAGCTTCCTTGCGCACATCATGAGGGCAATGATAAGTTGCTTAACTAGACCTTTCTTCAACTCTGGATCCCTAAGCACTTGGCTTACATAATAGATAGGCAACTGTTGGGTTCCTTCTTTCCTGACTAGGACACCTGCAATAGCTTCACCAAAAGTTGATAAGTATAAATAAAAGTTTTCACCTAGAAGTGGTCGGCTGAGTAGTGATGGGTTGGTGAGGAATTTCTTCAATTCATTGAAGGCTTACTAGCAGTCGACACCCCAATTGAAAGCCTCGCTCTTCCTTAATTTCTTAAAGAAGGGGGTGCACCATTTGGCTGAGAAGGAGATGAACCTTCCGAGGGCCGTTATTCTACCGTTCAGCTTCTGAATGTCCTTTACACTGCTCAATGGTTACATCTCTAAGATTGCCTTGATTTTATCGGGGTTCGCTTTAATGCCCCTTTGGGAGACCATGAACCCAAGAAATTTCCCTAAAGGCACCTTGAAAATGCACTTCTCAGGATTGAGCTTCATTCGGAATTTATTCAGCATGTTAAAAACCTTTGCCAGATCTATAGGATGTTCTTCAGGGCTTTTGCTTTTGACAATCATATTGTCCACATAAACTTCCACATTCTGCCCGATCTGATCTTTGAAAATCCTGTTCATCAAAAGCTGATATGTGGCACATGCATTTTTCAATCCAAACGGCATCACCTTATAGCAGAAGGTGCCATTGTTTGTGATGAAGCTGGTCTTTTCTTGATCCAACAACCACATCATGATTTGGTGGTATCAAACATACGTATCGAGGAGGAACTAGATGACGTGATCGACAGTGGCGTCTACTAGTTGGTCTATGCTTGGCAGGGGTAGCTATCTTTCAGACATGATTTATTAAGGTTCGTGAAGTCCACGCACATTCGCAGCTTCCCCGACTTCTTCTTTACTAAAATGAAATTGGCGAGCCATTCAGGGTAGTCAACCTCTCAAATTGTATCTGCTTTCGGTAATCTTTCTACCTCCTCATAAATGAAATTTCTTCGATCGAGAGCATGCCTTCGAAGCTTCTACCTGATCGACTTGTAAGTCATATCCACATGAAGTTTGTAGGTGATCACATTGGGATCAATTTTGGAGATGTCTTTCAGTTTCTAGGCGAAGGATGCCTAGTTGATCGTCAAGACTTGCATGATGGCCTCCTCAACCTCTGTATTCATGCTGGTGCCTATTTGAACAACCTTGCCTTTCACAAGTGTCCTTGTCTTTACTTCTTCAGTAGGGTCCATTTTCTGTCTCTCTGACTGCTTAAGTCGTTCTAGCTCTGGTTCCACCATCATGGCCTCTCTTTGGTGTTTGATTATGGTGAAATAGGCTTCTTTAAATGCCTTTTGATCGCCCCGAAGAATGGTGATGCCTCCCCTGGTTGGGATCTTCATCACCATGTACCAGATGCTGGTGGTAGTTCTAGTTTGGGAAAGTAGAGGCCTGCTAAAAATGGCATTATATGCAAAAATTATGTTAACAACCATAAAAGTTACCTTGCAGACATAGGTCAGGGCTTCTTGGCCAAGCTCAGTGAGCAGCTCAACTGATCCTACACCGAAATAGTAGCATTGTCGAGTCCAATCAAAGGTGTGGTGTTCGGCTTGAGCTCCACGATTGGCAACCTATGGCTCTATAAGCTTGGAGTGTAAGCACATTCATAGCACTCCCGTCATCTACCAACATCCTCTTTACGTCGAAATTATTGATTCACGCCCTAACGATAAAGGCATAATTATGAGGAAATAATACATCTTGTGTATCCTCTCTGGATATGGTGACATGGGCTGGCCGTTCGAAAATTTGGGAGATGTAGACATCTTTCCCCTTGTTATATCTGCATGGGGTTCTGGTCCCCGCTCTTCTATCATCATGAGCTCTTGGCTCGCTGATGGAAATCCCCCTATTTGTCCTTCTTCCGAAGTCTTCGATCATGAAATCCACTTCATGGCCTTTTTCAAAAGTCCTATGCATTTTCCCCTTTTTTTAACGTTGGAACTATGCTCTTAGTGGAGTCACTAAGAATAACATGCACGCCTTTGATAGTAACAGGGGGTATTCTCGAGTTGTTGCATGACTGTATCGTCAAAATTTGGGAGGAGTTACCTCTGCTAGGCAATTCGAGTGATCCCTCTCTTCTCCCTGAGGGTTCAGATCTGCCCTGACTGGCGGGATCGTGATCTCCAGAAGCTGCATTTTCATTAGATCTTAAACCTGCCATTGGCTCTTAACAAAACCACCGAATGCTAAAGCCTGAAATGTCTTTATCTGTAAAAAGGAGAGCCGACAGTCAAGGTAGCTGATCAAATAGCTGGACCTGTAACAGGGAGTGCCCAATCTGACCCAGGCTTTAGCACTCCGAAGATTAAGTTAGTAGCTTTTAGAGAAAGAGTGTTTAGAGAGAGACAATCTCAGATGTTTAATACTTGGAGCCCTTATGCTTTTTGCTATTTATAGGAAATGATGGAGGGGTACTAAAGTACCATAGAAAGCTATAACCGACAGTTGAAGTAGGTGAGCGACGATGTGACAAGGAGCAGGTGGAGCATATGGGCATTGGCTTGTGTCAGTAGGCTGACAGGACGTGCTGTCCCATCAGTTCGATCAGACATTACCTTTTTGTCTTGTCTTTCCAGCTCATGCTCTTACCCCTTTCTCTTAATAGGCTTGGGTCATGTCAAGTGTTGTTGGGCTGACTTGATTGGGCCTTTGGAGATATTTTTTCCATAGTTATCACTTGTACCCCCTCCGAATGGTTCGATCTGGCAATTTTTGACGGGATTTTTGAATTGACTTGAATCTTGATAAGTCGCATTTGTTCATTTTGGACAGTCGTTATACATTTAGTGCTGGCGTACATGTTTAGGACAATGCTTTGTTCTCTGCTCATGCATTTAATATCTGTACATGTGTCGAGGGTGATGCTTCATTGTCCGTTATGCATTAAAGGGATTGGAGACACGTGGCAATCACCCAGCAGAGAGGCGATTGGAGAATTCTAGATGTTTAGAGCTTATAAATAGGTGTTTTTGTGGTGATTTCTCTTCATTTTTTAGTGATTCTTAGCAAAACTCTGCCATTTCCTATTGCACGAACTTTGTCATTTCAGCGATTTCAGAGTTTCTGTAAGATTGCCCAAGTAATTCTTTATGATATCATTTTTATCTCTCCCCCTTGTCGGAGATGGTTTTAAGTAGCACCAAATCTATAAATGGGAGTTTCCTTAAGGCTCATGAGGGCTATGATACCGTGGCTCATTCCTCGAAACTCACGGCAGAAGTGGCTGAAAGCCTTTTACAACATGATCGTCCCATAGAATTCCCTATGATGGCTTGCCCAAATTCCATGGTGATTATTGAGGGGCCGCTTGTGCATGAGAAAAGTAGGTCGTTTAATTGCTATTTGTGGAAACAACCTCAGAGACTTTACAACGAAAGTTTTTCCCTCGTTATTGGAAGTCAAAGCAACCTTATGGGCCATCCCTCCTTTAGCGTGCTTCAATTTTATACTGTGATCTTGGCCAGATTCTGTGTACTTTCCAATCACTATATCACCACTCTGCGAATTGGCATCAATGTAAGAAACCCCGTCATCATCAAGGCTATCAACACGTCTAATTTTGATCGATATTAAAAGATCTTCAGGCACTGTTCCCTTTGTCTCGGGTACCCAATGGCAAGAGATCCGATCGAGAGTAGAAGTTTTAGATAGAGATATAGTTGATTCTGTTAGACAAGATTTGCTTTGTAAGTTGTAAGAATTCTTCATATATAAAATTTGATTTACCTTTCAATTGCGCTTTCGTACTGTATTCCATTTTAGGCAAAATTTATCATTAAATCAAAGGAGAATAAACATTATCAATCATGGAGAGTGCAGGGAATCAAACATAGAGGATGCGTAAATTCAAATAAGGAGAATACTTCCTGAATTTTAACTTGCTTTTCAAGCATTCACAGAACATAAATCTTTGTGATCGATTGATCCGATCGGATTTAAACTTTTTGTTCAAACGTGAGTTGTGACTTAGATTTATCACGTCAGGCGCATTGGGTGACTTTTCAGTCTTTAATTTAATTGAAATATCAGTCGATCGGCTATTTATTGCAAAATCATCCATGGCAAATGACCTTTTGGTCTATGGTGTGAGACAAGACTCCATTCTCATTCCCAGCTGAGTACTTTCATAGCTCAATGATAGAGCACCACATATTATCCCCAAGTAGCTTTTGGCATTCAAGGGAGTTTGTTTCTCTCATGGAGAAGGCCTATGGCCTTTACATCGTTTTGAAGATTTGGCGATTTCATATTTTGAGGAGATACAATTCACTCAATTGTCGTCCCTTGTATTTTGGGTTCAGGATGGACATCGAACCTAGTAAGTGAGTTAATGGAGATTAAATGGAGGCGTCTTGCATCTTTGGTTCGGGAATGACATCGAACCTAGCAAACAAACTTATTATGGATAAATGTTTTCGCATTTTGGGCTCGGGATGAACATCGAGCCTAGCGAATAGATCGATGAAGATTTAAACGAATGTGCCTCGCATCTTGAGCTTGGAATGAATGTCGAGCCTAGCAGAGGGACTTATTTCATAAACGAATGGATTTCAACTTTCGTATTTTTGGCTGTGTCAGGCCTAGCAATCGGAACAATATCGATCGATCAATTATGCCAATCTCTATAGGCTTTTGTAGAGGTCCTGTAAGGCCATAAGATGCTTCGCAGTTCTTGAGTCCAGTTGCCTTTAGCCTCACCAAGTCATTTCTTCAAGCCTTCTAATAGTGTTTGATTGGAGACCTCGGTTATCTCATTACTTTGTGGATGAGTGACTAAGGTGAACTTAAGGCTGGTGTTGAGGTTTTGGCAAAAGTTTCTGAAGACCGAGGTGTTGAACTGCTTACCATTATCTGTAATAAAAACTTTAGGTAAGCCATACCTACAAATGGCATTTCTTCATTCGGGATTTTTGACCATTTCTGTCGTGATTGTTGCTCGAGGCTCTGCCTCAATCCGTTTGGAGGAGTGGTCAATTCTGTATATTTTTTCTGGCTTTGAGTCGAAGGATGTTCGATGGATTATCAAAACTTGAATAGAAGCCTCTTCAACCTCTTCACCCAAGTTAGATGTCTATTTGAACGCCTTTTCCTTTTGCAAGTGTCTTTGCTTTCATTTCTTCCATAGGATCCTTTCTCTGCCCCCACGCCTGTTCGGATCATCCTATCATCATGGCCTCTTTTTGGTGGTTGATCATGATGACATAGGCTTCTCTAGATGCCTTTTGGTCACCCCTTAGGATGGCGACACCTCCCCTGGTTGGGATTTTCATCACCATGTATCGTACGCTGGTAACAGCTCCAGTTTGAAAAAGTAGAGGCCTGCCAAAAATGGCAATATAAGCAAAAGTCATATCAATAACCATAAAAGTTACCTTACATGCATGGGCTAGAGCCTCCTGGTCGAGCTCGGTGAAAAGCTTAATAGATCCTAACACCAGAACAGTAATGTTGCTGACTCCAATTAGTGGTGTGGCATTAGGTTTGAGTTCTCCGATCGGCAAGCCCATGGCTTTATAAGCTTGGAGGGTAAGTAGATTCACTGCACGTCCATTGTCCACCAATATCCTTCACATCAAAATTATTGATCCGAGCCTTAATGACAAGGGCGTCCTCATGAGGAAACAATACATCTCGTGCATCCTCAATGGATATGGTGACCAGTGCTGGCCGTTCGAATGAATGGGAGATATAGACACCTTTCCCCTTTCTTTTCCTGGAGAGGTCTTCTCTATAGGATGACTCATCAGCGATCATGTTAATGACCCCGACGTATGACCGATGAGGATTAGCATTCCTCAGTTTTTATCGTTCGTCGTCTTCTTCATCATCAGAGTCATCCTTCCTTAGGTTCGACTGTCTACAGGGACTTGCCCCTCTAGCCGAACCTATAAAATTTTTGAGGTACCTTCTTTGTAGAAGTTGCTCAATCTCTTCTTTGAGCTGGAAACACTTGTCAGTTGTGCGATCGATATCCTTGTGGAACTTGCAATACTTGTTGGGGTTTCGAGTATTTCTACTCCTTTCACTCAGCCTTTTGGGCCAGTTCACCTTTTGGTGCTTTTTCTTGATCCACATCAATACCTGGGCTGGGTTGGCATTGAGTGGAGTGAAGGTTTGGGTCTACTGTCCACCACCCCGATCGGATTTAAATCGGTCGGTATCTTTCTTTTTTCCCAGATTCCTCGAAGTTGAGGCTCTCTCGAAACTCTTTGCTATCCGATCGGATGTAGGAGCTCTGTTAAATGCCTGTCCATCTGGTTACTGGAGCTTGTCTATGATACTGCTCCTTCTGCCATGGTTGGATCTCAAGACATCGTCCAGCTGAATATACTGCTTAGCCCTTTCCATCAGATTGGGAAAGCTAGTTGGGGGCTTTGTAGTAATCAACTCAAACAATGGCCGATCAGTGGTGCCATTGGCAAGAGCGTTGGATGCCATCTCCATGCTTACATTCCTCACTTTCGACATTGTGGCTTGGAACCTATCGACGTAGTCTCAAAGACTTTCGTCGTTCCTCTTATAGAGGTTGCATAAATCGCTCACAAATTTTAGAGCTCGTGTTTGTACGATGAACCATGTGATAAATAGTTCCTTGAGTTGTCGAAAGGAGATAATCAACTCCTGAAGGAGTTTGTGGAACTAGTTAAGGGTGTCTCCTCCCAAAGTGGTAGGGAATATCCTGTGGGCAATCCTCTCATCATAGGTGTACACCTGCACTTTTGTTAGATATTCAACAAGATGAGTGGCAGGGTCTATTTTACCTGTATATCTGTCCATCATGATGTCTCTCCACTTGGGAGCCAGCTCGGATTTTGTAATTTCTCTGCAAAATGGGGAAGTCGTGTTGCTGCAAGTATTGCCCTCGAACATACCTTTTCTGGGCCCTGTCAAGCCAAACTGCTTAAGTTTCTGCTTGAACCATTTGTCTTTCCTACTTAGGGTTGTCGGGGCGAGTTTATCTCTTCGCCCTTTCATGCGACTGCGGTTTGGCATGCACATGAAAGACAGATCATTCCCAATGGATAAGGTTGAAGATTTACTGGGGATATATGGTGAATCCCTGCTCAAGGACATTGTCCCTTTTCCCTTGTCATATCCGCCTGGGGTTTTGGCTCCCATTCTTCTAACATCATGGGCTCGTGGGTCATTGATAGAGATCCCATTGTTCCTTCTTCTTCCAAAGTCTTCGGCTATGAAGTCTATTCTATGGCCTATTTCGGAAGTCCTGGGCATTTTGCCCTTTTTCAGTGTTTAGACAATGCTATTAGTAAAGTCACTAAGAATAGCACGCATATCCTTGATAGTAATATGGGTATTCTCAGGTTGTGGCATGATTGCATCGTCAAAATTTGGAAGGAGATTTCCTCTGAAAGGTGATCTGAGAGATCTCTCTCTTCTCTCCAATGGCCCAGATCTGCCCTGACTGATGGGATCATGGTCTCCAGAATTCGTGTTTTCGTTAGATTTTAAACTTGCCATAACTCTCAACGAAAGCACCAAATGATAAAGCCTGAAATGTCTTTATCTGTAAAAAGGAGAGCTGGCAGTCAAGGTAGCCGATCGGATAACTAAACCTACAAAAGGGAGTGCCCGATCAGACCTGGACTTTATCACTTTGAAACTTAAATTAGTAGCTTTTAGAGAAATAGTATTTAGAGAGAGAGTCTCATATGTTCAATACCTGGAGCCCTTATACTTTTTGCTATTTATAGGAGATGGAGGGGTACTCGAGTACCTTGGGGAGCGAAAACCGACAGTTGGAGCAGGTAAGCGGCGATGTGTGTAATGCCTATACTAGCTAATCCAGGTTACTGTTACTAATTACATTCATTAACCTATTCATCAGGTGACTTATCAGTTAATTATGTATGCATAATAACATACACATCATACATACTTTTCATATGGAGGGCCCACTATTACATATTCTTGATCATTCTTACAGAACTTATAATTACATGCCTTATATATATTTACAAATACATTACTGATAATCAAAAGAGATGCAAACTTAATTATATACATTAAGATGCAAGTTCTATTCTGAAATTGGCTTGGAAGACTGTTGGCTTTGTCCCTGAACACACGGTCTACCCTTCAAACCTACACGGATTAACACCCGTGCTAAGCTATAAAGCTTAGTGGGGAACAACTAAAAACATGTTGATAACTACTCACAGTAGCTATCATCAAGCATTCCTCAATAATAAAACACAATATAACAGTATCTTTAACAATATACAGTAACAGATATCAGACTATATATGCATATCATTGCATAACATTTAATGTATAATTTATCTTATCAATTTGCCTGCTTAAATTCATGTGGGAGTGGATAACGGGTTCAATGGATACCCAATGGTATCAAAACAGAAGGATACCCGTAGGTATCTAACAGAAGGATACCCGAAGGTATCTAACAGAAGGATACCCGAAGGTATCTAACAGAAGTCTCACGTAGAGATAAGTCCCATGTAGAGACTTACAGAAGACTCATAAGAGTCAAACAGAAGCAGCTGCGATGGTACCCTATAGGCATGCCTATCTATCCACAACCAAGACTCTAAGTGCAGGCATAACATATTATATTTCATTTCTCATGAAATATCATCATCATAATTCAATATAGCATTAACAAATGCTAAACAGTACAATATTAGACATTCTCATATATATATATAGCATACTTAAGATTCATATACTGTAATTCCATGGAATAATTCATGTATGTTTCTATTATGAGTAATAGAAACTCACCTTTCAAATAACAAGCAAGCTTTGCATTCATGGATATTTCCTTTGCTACATGACTATCATTTAGGATGATTTATAAGCTTAGGAAGGGCTTAAACAAGTCTGTACCATAAAAGAAATCAAAGAAGATGCATTTTTGAAAACAGGGGAGGGTCACGGTTACTATGAATTTCATGGTAACCGTGAGCCTAACATTTTTATAAGGGTCACGGTTACTACACATTTCCTAGTAACCGTGAGCCAAAAAGCCTTTCAATTCTGGACCTCATACGAACTACCTCACGGTTACCAACCATTTCATAGTAACCGTGAAGTAGGGTGAAAACATGGGTCACGGTTACTAAGAAATCCTTAGTAACCGTGAGATAGCTTCGTTTTCGCTACTGGACCAAAAGCTAACTGCCTCACGGTTACCAAGCCTAGGGTAGTAACCGTGAGGTGTTACGAGAATGGGTCACGGTTACTATGAAATCCTTAGTAACCGTGATCCATTGCGTTTCCTTCGGTCTTAAGCTGTCGTTTTAGGAACCTCACGGTTACTATGAAAGTCATGGTAACCGTGATCCCTAAACCGACTCGAGACCGATTAACAGTCTCGAGTTCAAAGCTATTTTTGACCTGTAAAACAACATTTTCAGGCAAAATGACCTTCAACAAAGTTGTAGGCCTAAGTGTCTAGTTTTCAAAACATCAAAAATAATATCAATAGGACCTGTAAAACTCCAGTTATGCAAGAAAAACCACAGACTGTTCATAAGAGCAAAACTCACAACCACAATCAGATTTCAATACCGATTTTCACTATCACGCAGTGAAAATCAGATTTTGGTTCCTTCAAACAAAATCAAGACATGCAAGTCTAGTTTCTGAATCAACTTGAATTTCCATTTTTGAGTTACCATAGCTCAAGATATGAGTAAAAATGTATAGACTGGTCCAATAACCCTTAAACAGATTTTCATGTTCTTTAAACAAGCTTTGTATAAAAACAACTCTAAACCCTTCTAAGCTATAAATCATCCATAAAATACATGAGAGAGGCACACAAGCTTTATCTCTCACGACAAATCAATATACACACATACATGAAACACTAAATTCCCATACCTTACTTGATCTCCTCCTAGCTCTTCACCCTTGAAGAGTTTCCTTTCCTTTCCTCTTGCTTGGTTCTCCTTCTAATAAGTCATAAAAACACTTATATAAAAACCTAGTAAGCTAAATCAAGAATTACATAACCAAGGAGAACAAGTGATCTTACCACAAACTTGAGCAAACCTCTCTAATTCAAAGAAATCTAGAGAGAGAGAGAAAAGATGAGAGAGAGAGAGTTAGGGTTTAGGAGATTAGGAAGATGAAAATGGAGATTGAAGACCATAAGTGGCTGGCCAAATCCTCTCCAAAATATCTACCTCTCCCTTAAATCCAATTGGTCCAAATGTCACTTTAAAGCAACATTTGCCAATTGGTCCCCCAACTTCCCTTAATTCAAAATCTACCCCAAAACTTACACTTTAACTTTTCAATTACACCCTTCACTTAACATTTATACTTAATTAAGCATAAACACTAATAATTAATTAGTGATAATTCTACTAGGGTGTATTGCGGGGCATTACAACTCTCTCCCCCTAAAAGAATTTCGACCACGAAATTCATACCTGTACTGAAGAGCTGAGGGTGTTGAGCCCGCATAGCTGCTTCAGGTTCCCAAGTTGCTTCTTGAACTCCATGGTGTTGCCATAATACTTTGACTAGGGGGATTTCTTTGTTCCTTAACTGCTTAACTTCTCTAGCCAATATCTGTTTAGGTTCTTCATCATACGAATAATCAGTTCTGACACTGATATCTTGCATTGGTATGATGTGTGACTCATCAGATCTATACCGTCGGAGCATCGAAACATGAAAAACATTGTGCAACTTTGATAGCTCAATAGGAAGATCCAACCGGTATGCTACAGGTCCAAGCCTTTCCAGAATTCTGTAAGGACCTATAAACCGGGGACTGAGCTTTCCTTTCTTTCCAAACCGCAATACTTTCCTCCAAGGGGATACTTTTAAGAACACTGCATCACCAACTTGATACTCAATGTCTTTTCTTTTCAAATCTGCATAAGATTTCTGTCTATCCCTGGCTTCTTTCAATCTTTGCTTAACAAGTTGAATCTTTTCTTCAGTATCTTTAACAATGTCAGGACCTGTCAACTTACTTTCAGTTAACTCCATCCAACAAGGAGTTCTACATTTTCGACCATAAAGAGCTTCATATGGTGGCATACCAATGCTAGTTTGATAGCCATTGTTGTATGCAAACTCCATCAAAGTCACATATTTATCCCAACTTCCAGGAAAATCTAAAACACAACCTCTTAGCATATCTTCTAATACCTGAATGATTCTTTCTGACTGCCCATCAGTTTGAGGATGAAAGGCAGTACTCAGAAGAAGCTTTGTGCCTAAGGCTTGTTGTAGACTTTTCCAAAATCTGGAAGTGAATCTCGGATCCCGATCTGAAACAATTGAGATTGGTACCCCATGCAGTCTAACAATCTGGTCTAAATACAATTCAGCCAATTTATCCATTGAATAATTGGTCCGAACGGGGATAAAATGAGCCACTTTTGTCAATCTGTCCACAATAACCCACACTGCATCATGTTTCTTTTGAGTAGTGGGTAAACCTGTAACAAAATCCATAGTGACATTATCCCACTTCCACTGAGGAATGGGAAGAGGATTCAACAATCCTGAAGGAAGTTGATGCTCTGCTTTAACTTGCTGACATGTCAGGCACTTAGAAACATACTCCGATACATCCTTCTTCATTCCTGGCCACCAATAAAACTGTTTCAAATCTCTGTACATTTTGTTGCTACCAGGATGCATGGTGAATACAGTACTATGAGCTTCTTGCAATAATGCTCTCTTTAACTCATAAACATCTGGCACACATAATCGATTCCGATAGTAAAGACCACCATCAATCCCAATAGAATATTCTATCGGATCTCCTACATGAACTGATTGAGCCAACTGTTGTAACTTTACATCATTTGACTGTGCATCAAGAACTGTCTGCCTGATATTAGGGCGAGCTCTCAATTGAGCTAACAAAGCCCCATCAGATGCAAATTTCCATCTATAACCTTGTAACAACAAGGTTGCCATCATCTTCCGGCTCAAAGCATCAGCTACCACATTAGCCTTTCCTGGGTGGTAATCGATTATGCAATCATAATCTTTGAACAATTCTAGCCATCTGCGCTGTCTTAAATTGAGATCTCGCTGAGTAAGCAAGTATTTAAGACTCTTGTGATCCGTATAGATTCTGCACTTCTCACCATAAAGGTAATGCCGCCAAATCTTTAAAGCAAATACAACTGCGGCTAATTCCAAATCATGCGTCGGATAATTCTGTTCATGAGGCTTTAACTGCCTTGATGCATAAGCCACTACTTTACCCTCTTGCATCAACACACAACCCAATCCAATCTTCGAGGCATCACTATACATAGCATAATCTTTACCCGCAAGTGGTTGGGTAAGAACTGGAGCTTCAGTTAACATCTTCTTTAACTGATCAAAACTGGCTTGACATCGAACTGTCCACTCAAATCTAGCTTCCTTCCGAAGTAATTTAGTGAGTGGAGAGGCAATAACTGAAAATCCTTTCACAAACCGCCTATAATAGCCGGCTAAACCCAAGAAACTTCTGATTTCTGGCACATTCCTAGGCGGTCTCCAATTAACAATAGCCTCAATCTTTTTAGGGTCCACCCTGATGCCTTCTGAAGACACCACGTGCCCAAGGAAAGAAACTTCTTTAAGCCAGAACTCACATTTACTTAACTTAGCAAAAAGTTGCTGATCTCTCAAAATCTGCAACACCAATCTCAAATGTTCTGCATGATCTGATTCATTACGAGAATAGACCAGAATGTCATCGATAAACACCACCACAAACTGATCCAAATAGGGTCTAAACACCCTATTCATCAAATCCATGAAGGCCGCAGGTGCATTAGTCAATCCGAAAGGCATTACTAAGAATTCGTAATGACCATATCGAGTTCTAAAGGCAGTCTTCTGCACATCCATATCTTTGACCCGAAGTTGATAGTATCCCGACCTCAGGTCAATCTTTGAAAACACTCATGCACCCCGCAACTGATCAAAGAGATCCTCAATACGAGGTAAAGGATACTTGTTCTTCACTGTCACTTTGTTAAGCTGTCTGTAATCGATGCACATTCTCAACGAACCGTCCTTCTTCTTAACAAATAATACTAGTGCACCCCAAGGTGACACACTTGGCTTAATAAAGCCTTTATCTACCAACTCTTGTAACTGCATCTTTAACTCTTTCAGTTCCATTGGTGCCATTCTGTAAGGTGCTCTAGAGATAGGAGCAGTTCCAGGCAACAACTCGATAGATAACTCAACTTCTCTTTCGGGTGGCAAACCCGGAAGTTCCTCAGGAAAAACATCAGGAAACTCATTAATCACAGGAACATCTTGAAGATTGACTGTCTCCCTCTTAGAATCAAGGACTAAAGCCAAAAATGCTTCACATCCTTTTCGAAGGAATCTTTTCGCTTTCATAGCAGAGATAACATTGGTTAAGGGTTTTTACTTAATACCCTGAATCAATG
The DNA here is from genome assembly GCA_037975025.1 of Excoecaria agallocha. Classification (NCBI taxonomy): domain Eukaryota; kingdom Viridiplantae; phylum Streptophyta; class Magnoliopsida; order Malpighiales; family Euphorbiaceae; genus Excoecaria; species Excoecaria agallocha. Next base: position 10,256,762 of record CM075819.1, on the reverse strand, counting down.
TCTCTACTTCCCCATCATTCTTAACTAATACTGTTTTAGCTTTACAATCCACTATGGCATGATATCTAGACAACCAATCCATACCCAGGATTACATCAAATTCATGGAAAGGTAAAACAATCAGGTCAGCTGGGAACTCTCTCTCTTGAATTCTAATAGGGCAATTCCTATAAACTTCATTTACATGCATACTGTGGCCCAAAGGGCTAATTACACATATATCATAATTCATATGATCAACAATAGATACATTTCTACCCAGTTCCCCATTACAAATATAGGAATGTGTAGACCCTGGGTCTATAAGCACATACACCTCAGAATCAAAGAGAGAAAATGTACCAGCTATGACCTCAGGAGCATCAGCATCAACTCGACCTTTCATAGCATAAGCTCGAACAGGAGACGTCGGAGCATAAGGTCGATCCACAGTCTCAGAGACATTCCTGGACTGGGCTCTAAACTGGCCCGATCCACCTCTGCCTCTACCACGACCTCTACCAAAAGAGGGTGCATTAGAAGCTCCTCGGTTACTTTGTGAACTCGAGATTTGATCCAGTGACATAGGACAATTGGCTATAAAATGCTCCGTGCTGCCACATCTAAAACAACCACATGTGAGCATTCTACAAGTGCCCCAGTGTCGCCTAAAACAATAGGTACATTCTGGAGCTTGGCCTCTGCCTTGTCCTGATGCAGTACCTCTACCAGAACCAGCTGAGGAAAAAGTCCCTTGCTGTCTACCTCTAGATGCAGAGCGATTTCCAGATGACACTGGTTGATCTCCTTGAGTCAACCTCGATCTTTTCCCGGATGAAGAACCACCCCGAGAAAAACTTTTTCTTCTTTGTTCTCTTTCTCTTTTCACATTCTCTTCTTTTTCCACCCGGATAGCTGCTTGAACCAGCTGGTGATAATCCACCGGGTGCAAAGAAATAGGACCTATCAAATGATCCCGAAGATGATCATTTAATCCATCTTCAAACTGGCGACACTTGAAAGTCCCAGTCAGCATTGCTCTTGGTACATACTTGCTCAAGCGACTGAATTCTGCTTCATATTCAGCCACCGACATACTTCTCTGTTTGAGGTTCAGAAACTGCTTCAGTCTTTCATCTTTATAAGCTTCAGTCACATACCTCCTTTTAAATTCTGCTACAAAGAATTCCCAAGAGAGGGAATCAGGTAGCTGAGGTTGTGTCTGAACTAGTTTCCACCAATCATAGGCCGCTCCCTGAAGTAAGGATACAGCACAAGTCACCTTCTGATTGGCGGGGCATTGGACCTCAGCAAAAACCCGCTCCAATCGCTCAAGCCACAACTCGGCTTTCTCAGATTCATCCCAAGAAGAGCCTAAAAACTCTTCTGCACCATGCTTTCTGATCTCCGAAATCGGAGCCTTTGGTGAAGTCATCCTTTGTAGAATCTGAGCCATATCATGGGAAATCTTCAACAAGGCTTCCCCAGCCTCAGCAGCAGCTGCACCACCTCTAGTGGATGCAGATGATTCAGGCTGAGAAGGATTCGATCGGCCCGGTAAATTACTCTCAGCCGACTCATCAACTACGTCACGATATCCTTCCATCTTATCTATAACAAAGAAACGCAGGGACAGCCACAATCAGCCAACAACAACCAGAATTCTATATCTATAACTCATAAAATGCCTATCGGCCAGAACCGCCTAAACCAAGGCGCTCTGATACCAAAATGTAATGCCTATACTAGCTAATCCAGGTTACTGTTACTAATTACATTCATTAACCTATTCATCAGGTGACTTATCAGTTAATTATGTATGCATAATAACATACACATCATACATACTTTTCATATGGAGGGCCCACTATTACATATTCTTGATCATTCTTACAGAACTTATAATTACATGCCTTATATATATTTACAAATACATTACTGATAATCAAAAGAGATGCAAACTTAATTATATACATTAAGATGCAAGTTCTATTCTGAAATTGGCTTGGAAGACTGTTGGCTTTGTCCCTGAACACACGGTCTACCCTTCAAACCTACACGGATTAACACCCGTGCTAAGCTATAAAGCTTAGTGGGGAACAACTAAAAACATGTTGATAACTACTCACAGTAGCTATCATCAAGCATTCCTCAATAATAAAACACAATATAATAGTATCTTTAACAATATACAGTAACAAATATCAGACTATATATGCATATCATTGCATAACATTTAATGTATAATTTATCTTATCAATTTGCCTGCTTAAATTCATGTGGGAGTGGATAACGGGTTCAATGGATACCCAATGGTATCAAAACAGAAGGATACCCGTAGGTATCTAACAGAAGGATACCCGAAGGTATCTAACAGAAGGATACCCGAAGGTATCTAACAGAAGTCTCACGTAGAGACAAGTCCTATGTAGAGACTTACAGAAGACTCATAAGAGTCAAACAGAAGCAGCTGCGATGGTACCCTATAGGCATGCCTATCTATCCACAACCAAGACTCTAAGTGCAGGCATAACATATTATATTTCATTTCTCATGAAATATCATCATCATAATTCAATATAGCATTAACAAATGCTAAACAGTACAATATTAGACATTCTCATATATATATATAGCATACTTAAGATTCATATACTGTAATTCCATGGAATAATTCATGTATGTTTCTATTATGAGTAATAGAAACTCACCTTTCAAATAACAAGCAAGCTTTGCATTCATGGATATTTCCTTTGCTACATGACTATCATTTAGGATGATTTATAAGCTTAGGAAGGGCTTAAACAAGTCTGTACCATAAAAGAAATCAAAGAAGATGCATTTTTGAAAAACAGGGGAGGGTCACGGTTACTATGAATTTCATGGTAACCATGAGCCTAACATTTTTATAAGGGTCACGGTTACTACACATTTCCTAGTAACCGTGAGCCAAAAAGCCTTTCAATTCTGGACCTCATACGAACTACCTCACGGTTACCAACCATTTCATAGTAACCGTGAAGTAGGGTGAAAACATGGGTCACGGTTACTAAGAAATCCTTAGTAACCGTGAGATAGCTTCGTTTTCGCTACTGGACCAAAAGCTAACTGCCTCACGGTTACCAAGCCTAGGGTAGTAACCGTGAGGTGTTACGAGAATGGGTCACGGTTACTATGAAATCCTTAGTAACCGTGATCCATTGCGTTTCCTTCGGTCTTAAGCTGTCGTTTTAGGAACCTCACGGTTACTATGAAAGTCATGGTAACCGTGATCCCTAAACCGACTCGAGACCGATTAACAGTCTCGAGTTCAAAGCTATTTTTGACCTGTAAAACAACATTTTCAGGCAAAATGACCTTCAACAAAGTTGTAGGCCTAAGTGTCTAGTTTTCAAAACATCAAAAATCATATCAATAGGACCTGTAAAACTCCAGTTATGCAAGAAAAACCACAGACTGTTCATAAGAGCAAAACTCACAACCACAATCAGATTTCAATACCGATTTTCACTATCACGCAGTGAAAATCAGATTTCGTTCCTTCAAACAAAATCAAGACATGCAAGTCTAGTTTCTGAATCAACTTGAATTTCCATTTTTGAGTTACCATAGCTCAAGATATGAGTAAAAATGTACAGACTGGTCCAATAACCCTTAAACAGATTTTCATGTTCTTTAAACAAGCTTTGTATAAAAACAACTCTAAACCCTTCTAAGCTATAAATCATCCATAAAATACATGAGAGAGGCACACAAGCTTTATCTCTCACGACAAATCAATATACACACATACATGAAACACTAAATTCCCATACCTTACTTGATCTCCTCCTAGCTCTTCACCCTTGAAGAGTTTCCTTTCCTTTCCTCTTGCTTGGTTCTCCTTCTAATAAGTCATAAAAACACTTATATAAAAACCTAGTAAGCTAAATCAAGAATTACATAACCAAGGAGAACAAGTGATCTTACCACAAACTTGAGCAAACCTCTCTAATTCAAAGAAATCTAGAGAGAGAGAGAAAAGATGAGAGAGAGAGAGTTAGGATTTAGGAGATTAGGAAGATGAAAATGGAGATTGAAGACCATAAGTGGCCGGCCAAATCCTCTCCAAAATATCTACCTCTCCCTTAAATCCAATTGGTCCAAATGTCACTTTAAAGCAACATTTGCCAATTGGTCCCCCAACTTCCCTTAATTCAAAATCTACCCCAAAACTTACACTTTAACTTTTCAATTACACCCTTCACTTAACATTTATACTTAATTAAGCATAAACACTAATAATTAATTAGTGATAATTCTACTAGGGTGTATTGCGGGGCATTACAATGTGACAGGAAGCAGGTGGAGCGTATGGGCGTTGTCTTGTGTCAGTGGGCTGACAGGACGTGTTGTCCCATCAGTTCGATCGGACATTGCCTTTCTGTCTTGTCTTTCTAGCTCATGGTCTTGCCCCTTTCTCTTAATAGGCTTGGACCATGCTAAGTGTTGTTGGGCTGACTTGATTGGGCCTTTGGAGATATTTTTTCCATAGTTATCAATCCCTTTTATACTTGTAAAGTCATAGCAATTCGTATATCTATCAACATGCAAATTTACAAATGTCCAGTCCCCTTACACCTGTTCACACTGCAAATTACCCAAACAATAGGTGTTACACAACTGTGTAAAAATTAAATTTCGAATGTATTGTCCAATTATGACACTATGCCCAAATGGTAGGCTATAGAGGGGGGTGCCGCAGGATACGATGGCAATGATGATAGTGGGCAATATCTTAAAATATAAGAATGATAAAAATAAAGCAGAAAAAGCTTATACATATTAAAAAAATAGATCTCCAGGAGGTCGACAATAAAGTTTTTGTATGATGACTGGCCAAAGAAGCTCCAGTGATGGCTTGGGTGAGAGAAGAAAACTGAGGGAGAGAGGGGTGGTCCTTTTGACACTAGAAAAAGGTGAATGAATTAATTTATTATAATATAATTAATTAAAAAATATAATGGGATGAGATAAAATTATAATTATGTATTATATTTAGTTGTATAAGTAATATAATGTAAATACTAATATATTTTTATTGGATTATGTACATATATTGAGATGTAATATATATATATATATATATATATATATATATATTATAAACTAATTCTTTTATATGATTATTTTATTTTATTTTTTTGATAATTATTTTATATACTTATATATTTATTACATTATAAAAATATAAAAGTTTGATAAAACATCATGTTCAAAAAAATTATATTAAAAATACAATCTCATATAAAAGTAAAATTTTACTAAATTTGAAAAATTTGAATAATTTGTGAGAATAAGATTTAATTTGAAAGAGGGGAATGTAATAAAAAATATCACAAAATATTGTGGATTGAAGAATATATCTATTGATGTATTGAAAATTACACATGTATTTATAATTACAATGCATTATAAAAAAACTTGAGTTAATAGGTAATTAATACAGTATGATATGCCATAACTCTAAATATGAGAAGAGTTTTTAATTGATTGATTTCCTAATTAGGAGAATCTCTAAATATGTAAAGAGTTCCTAATTAATTGATAGATCTATTTAGGATGCATGAAACACTAAATTTGTGTTTTTGATATATATATATATATGTGTGTGTGTGTGTGATAGACCTGAATAACCCGACCCAAACTGACACATTCGGGTGGGGTTATCCGAGTCTGTCAGGTCTCTAAAACCGACCCAACATGTAACCCGAAGAACAAATATATATAAGGCCTAAAATCCCTAATTTATATTACTCTCCCTTTGAAACCAAATTCCTAATCGTCGATCTTCCCCACCCAGTCTCCCACTCACCCTCTACTCTCTCACCGTCATCGGTGAACGGCGGTCTAGTCTCCCTCTTGCCTCGTTTGTATCAATCATCATCTTGGCCTTTTCTCTCTTACTCCACAGACCTTTCGCATTCTGGTATCGTATGTCTCTATTCTTATTCTTTTTTCTTCTCTTTTCTTTCATTTTTTTTCTTAAGATGATTGTTTTTGGTAATTATTTTTTATATACTTAGTTGGATTATAGTAATCTTGAACTCAGATTAGAAAATGAGAACTAAGATTTAGTTTTCCTTTTTTCTTTTTCGTTCATAAGGCTTGAACCGGGATCTTAACTTGAAAAATAGTAACTTTATACTTCTATATGTTCAATAATATCATTCAATTAAAAAACTATATATTTATTTATTCTTTTGCAGAAAATTGAAAAATTTATCATCCAATAGGAAGTTAATATAACCATTTTAATGGCTACAGATGCATAGTTAATATGCAGCTTAGGGAATTATTCGTAGAACCAATTCAAGTCTGTAAAATTGATGAAATTTAAGTAGAAGAAATGGATTTAAATTTTGACTATAATCATCTGGACCATAAACTTATTATTACCTTTAATATTTGTTTCTTTCCACTTTAAGAATTAAGCACTTGACATATAGACCATCATTTCATAGTAATGTTATGATTCGTAAACATTCTAATATGTAAAATAAATTGGGGTCCAGTGCAGAAATTATTGTTATTATTTTTTCATCTTAGGTCCAACGTATGATGACATTGACAACACAATTTTACATTAATTGAATTATGAAACTTGGTTGAAAATGAGTCTTGATGATCTATTCACTTCACTTCAATATATACTTATTTTTGGCATCCAAAAAGGTTGTTATTTTATTGTTAATTGCATTTCCATCTATTATCTTATGAATAATAGGAAATTTGTACTTATTTTTGGCATCCAAAAAGGTTTTTGTATTGCTGTTAATTACATTCGCACCTATTAGCCTATGTTGATACTTTTAATAAGTGAATAGAGTATATTATATTTGTTTAGGGGAATAGCACGTGGAATGAGTATCAAATGTCTGCTTTAGACTTACAGAATTATGTGAAGTAGGATTAGCAATCATCACATAATCATATTCCACCTCAAGTGGATGATGCATGAGCTTGTATTTATGAAATCTGGAACTTTGTTAGCTCCATGTGGGTGGATAGGTATAGCAGTAACTAAATCATTGGGAATCCTAAATAAATTGATAGGTAGCTGAAAGAGGATATTCTAATTAGTATGAAACAGAATGCATTAATAGCATACTAAATGCATATCTTCTGCAGTATGCTTGGCTAAATTCCCTTTCTTTTAGGCATTTGACTTGTATTGCTTAACTTAATTATTTTTTAATTACATCACTTGGCTCAAGCTTAATTGTTTTTTAATTTCTAACATATATTTCTATCGAATTTATATTTACTTGAATTATATTTATGTTTCGCTAGTCATTGTATTTTTGTTTTATTTTTTTTTTGTATTTTTGATTTGCAATATATATTCTTAAGAAATTCAATTGAAATAAATTTCTCTTTGAATAAATTTGTAGATGTCTCAATCGAATAAAATTGAATTGGATTGAGACATTGCCTCAACAAAACCATTTAAGATGCCTGCTATGCATAAGCAGACAGCCAATATGCCTAATGATGCCACCAGTACATGTGAGGAGCCAAGGACTCCTACAATGGCCTCCAAGAAAAGAAAGGCACCCATAAAGAGATATGTTGTTTGAGAACATTTCACATAAATTTATGATGTACAAGACATTAAAAAAGGCAAGTGTATTTATTGTGCCAAAGAATTTTATTGTGATCTAAAAAAGCATGGTACCACTGAACTTAAGAACCACATGAATAATTATAAAATGCATACACATAGTGTAGAAACAAGACAAACACAACTGTTTTTACAACCAACATCTAATGTTGATGGTACCTCTAACTCCACTTGAACACTAACTAATTAAAAATTTGATCAAGAGTACTATAGATAATGTCTCACTTTGATGATTATACTTAATGAACTTCTATTTAGTTTTGTTGAAGGAGAAGGATTTAAGAAGTTTGTTGCTAGTTTATGTCTTTGGTTTAAAGTTCCATCTAGATGGACTGTGACATGTGATGCTAACTAGTTGTTTAATGATGAGAAAAAGACATTGAGAGCACTCATCAAAAAGCACGCTCAATCTATTTATGTAACTACTAATACACGTACCTTCATACAAAATATCAATTACATGTATTTAACTGTCCATTTTATCGATAATGATTGGAAGTTACAAAAGAAAATTGTGAATTTTTGTTACATTAGCAATCATAGGGGTGAGATGCTTGCTCAGGATTTAGAAAAATATTTCAAGGAGTGGAAAATTTATGACAAAGTGTTTTGCATTACAGTTGATAACAAAAAAACAAATGACAAGATGATTACAACTTTAAAAAATAAGTTTGTAGTAAAAGTGATGGCTATTTTATAAGGTAAATACCTTTATGTGATATGTATTGCTCACATACTTAATCTTGTTTTGCAAGAAGATTTGAAAGACGCTGACATTGCTGTTAAAAAGATTAGGAATGCTTATAAATTTGTTAGATTATCATCTACTAGATTAAAGAAATTTAAGGAATGTTGCATGGTTGAGAAAGTTAAGTAGTCAAAGTCATTATGTTTAGACGTGGTAACTAGATGGAATTCCACATATCTGATGTTAAGCACAACACTCAAATATGAAAAGTTGTTTGATGTTTTTGATAATATTGATCCATACTTTAAAATTGAATTAGGTGCTTTAATGTGTGTTGTTTTGGGTATGGGTGGTGCACCTACTTGGGTTGATTGGCGGGTGGTAGAAAAAATTACAAATATGTTGAAATAATTTTATGTAGCTACCCTGTGCATTTTTTGTTCCCTTTATGTCACATTTAATATATATTGGACTGAAATTAGCGACTCGTATGCTAAGTTGTGTGATTGAAAAACAAGTAGTGATGTTTAGTTGATGGAAATGGGATTCAAAATACAATCTAAATTTGACAAATATCGGAGAGATTATGATAAAATGAATAAACTCATTTACATGGCTTTTGTCTTTGATCCTAGGAAAAATTTTGAATATATGGAGGATATTTTTGTTACCATTTATAGTGATAAAAAGGGAAAGTATTTATTTGAAGGTGTAAAAATTGTCATGCATGAGTTATTCAATGAATATGAAAAAAGCTGCAACTTGATTGTACTCATAGAGTTGAAAGTTGACCAAACTTGATTTTCTCTAGATCTGATGTTAGAGAAAGAGAAATTTTAAAATAAAAAATTAAGCGCGTAAGAGTATAAAGTGGTGTTGTAAGAGATAAAAAAAATTAAGCGTATAAAGTGGTGTTGTAGGAGATAAAAGTTAACGACGAAATTTTCATACCTTTGCTGAATAAGGTGCCAGAAAAGCGAGAAAAAATTTGCAACGAAAATCACCAATGAAAAATAAACTTTGTTGGTAATTTAGCAATGAAAAGTTTAACAATTGCTGATTTAGCAACGGAGAAGAAATTCCATTGCTAAATAACCAATCGAAGAGAAATTTATATTGCTATTTTAGCAATGGAAAGTCTTATTTTCTATTTTGCCACAAGTATAAATACAACTAAAATTTTGCCCTAAGTATAAATACAACTAAAATTTTTCCTTTTCTCCCTGAAATTTCCTTTTTTGCCGTCTTGGGTTCTTTCTCCTTGTCGCTTTCCCTCGTTCTTGGCCTCTCTAAATTTGGCATTTCGGGCTCTAAACCCTATTTCAACTGCTAAACCATTCCAATGTTCAAACCAACGCTCAATCAACTTTCGTTTGTGGTCTTTTAAAGTTGGATTTCAATCACAGAGCTCCAAATTTTTAGTGTCTAATTCAGCCACTGACACTGGGTCTTAGATTTTTGAAAAAGGCGAAACTCTGAGCATTAACTCAGTGAGTCCCATATATGTTCCCATGCCTCCTAATCGTCAGCTTCGAACTCCTCATAGCAGGTAAGTTTTTTATTGGGATTTTTATTTTTAATTCGCAGTAGTCTCAGTAGGAGTAGCCTGTTTTGCTTTGTTTATTATTTTCTTTAAATTTTTTGATTTATTGGTTGAATCAAGTACCATTTTGATAGAACCACGAGGAGATTTTTTAAGGGTTGGTACTTCAAAGTCTCAATTCTTGAGCGGAGACAGAGTTTCTATTTCATGTACTTTCTGGAAAATCCTGCATTTCCTAACAAATTGACACTTTTCGAAGTTGTGCAACATGGACCCAGATCAATAGGGGTTGGGGCTCAAATTCTTGGGGCTTATGACAAGTATATATGTCAGTATTCTCAAGAATCTTGTAACTTCTGGGGAAGTAAGTTTCAAAGCTCTGAACTTTTATTTCAATGGCATTTCAGACCAAAGATTTAAAATTCTGAGAAAATTGACTCTGATTTTAGGAATTCAGCGGGAAGTTGTTCAATAGCCAACTATAATGTCGTTTTGGTGGATCAGCTTTTATACAAGTTGCTAGGGTTGTGCAACCCAACGGGTTGGGTCAAAACCATCCGATCTAGTAATATATCCATTCTCTATTACAGTACAGACAGTGGATAAGAGGGTAAAATATAAAGATAAGGTCAGAAGTTATAGGGAAGCAATAAAAATGGCCTGGCTATGGCATTCCTTCTGTTCTTGCCTTCTAATTTTGCTCTTATTTTCTAGAACCACTTTAGCTTCAGAATGCTCAATCAAAGGTTGGTTTTCTCCTGTTTGAATTTATACCTGTACAGGCAACCAATTTCCATAATTAAATTAGATAATTTTGTGTGCCGATTCATGTTTTGCGGGGACATAAATTTTTATCGAAAGCCTCCTGGATCTAAACAAGAATTTTTCTTCCGCCATCTGTTGATTATTCAATTTTTCTTTGTTTGTAATTTCATTTTGCTGATGAGAAAAGTGGAAACAGAATGCTAATCTTACTAATTCGCGTTCTTAATCAAATTGTTATTATTCTTACTTTTTGGATGAAACTTTTAGTTTTGTTTTTATTGCATTGGTTTTATCTATAGGATTGCCTCTTGTGAGGATTATTACTGAGCTTCCTCAGTATGATTATGGAAGAAGAGGTTTGTTCCACATTACTGTGGTTGTTTCTGTCTTACACGGGATGAAAGAGGTATAGATATCTACTTATCATAAGTTTTGCCTTGTGATTTCTTCATTTAATGTTTCAGTTTGTTAGTTTGAAAGTAAAGGATAACATTCCAATTGTAAGGTGATGCTAATTGTAATTGCAGAATCCCCTCGAGGCTAGAGTTGGGGGTAAGATATGAACTCAATTTATTTGCTTTCGAATGCTCTTGATTTTTTTTTTCATCATTTTTCTTTTTGTTCATGCACTAGGCTTCTATCATATGTTGCTAGAATGAATATCCTATTTTGAAATTGTCCAAAATATTCCATTCAACTCTAAGAATTGGCATAATCTTTCATCATTTTCGGATGTCATAGGTAGAGATATGGCTTCAAACATTTGCTCCAGGCACAAGCACGCCAATCCACATACATCATGTGAAGAGGTTTTTGTAGTCCTAAAAGGAAGTGGCACTCTATATCTTGCCTCAAGTTCACATGAAAAGTATCCTGGAAAGCCCCAAGAATATTCTATCTTTACCAATAGCACGTTTCATATCCCTGTCAATGATGCTCACCAGGTAAACCTTTCTACTGCAGTTGTATTTATGCGAAATATGAACTTTATTATGTTAGTCTTTTAAGAATAATGCCTTTGTTACTACATCTTCATGTAATTTTCCTAGAAAATAATACATTTTTGTTAGTATATTTGTTAAATTTGTTCTTATATATAGATGAGATTTTCTTCCCATGTAGATAATCTGATTTTTTGGACAGTTTTTTATTGAAATTTCTTATTGTAAATGATAATGTGCTACCAATAATGGGTTTTAATTACCAAGTTACAAGAATGTGTTTGATAGGGATGGTGCTCATAAACTGCAGCATCATAGTCACAATGTTTACACAGATAAATTGGCATGATTTTCTTCTACTGACTTGAAATACCAATTTCTATATGCAGCTGAACTCTGAATCCATTTCTATGTTATGCTTTGTTTAGTTTGAGAATATATCTTGGTCATAGTGTTTATTTTGGTTGAACTTTTTTGTCAGCAGGCTCCAATTCATGTCAGTAAACAAATTGTCTTCACAGATGCTATTAGATTAAGTTATGAAAGTAGAAGAGTAGGAAGCCTACTTATGATGTATCCCTTGACAGGTGCTTACCTTGCTTTACTTTTGTTTTTTCACTTCTTAATATAATTTCATCTTCATTGTAATTATAAGCAAGAGTTAAATTCTTCCCAGTGTTGCTAATGGTCCAGATTTACTGTCTGAGGAACTTGATCTTGTGAAAAATATGAATTTAGCTGTTAAAGAGGAAAGATATGATGATGTGGGTACTGTTGAATAAAAAATGAGTTATATTTTTCTAGTATTATAATTTCTTTCTTTAATTATTAAGGTTTCTACATTTTTCCACTTTGATTTTGGTCACATAATGAATTATTGTTTAATTGAATCATTTTGAATTGATTACTGATTCTTGTAGCCATGTGGAGAGACAAGCTTATGGAGTTTATCCAGTCAAACATTGGACGTTAACCAATTCTTAGGTGAATAAACTTCGAAATTTGTTGTCCACAGTATGAACATAACAGTTTCTACCATATGTGCATAACTTTCCTTAGGCCTTGAATTATAGGGTCCCACCTTGCAGTACATGGTTCCTTGCTGAGTTCACGGCTGATCATTCTATGCTTAATCCAGATGTGATTTTCAAGAAACTTTTGGTGTAGAATTTTTCAATCTTCAAGTGAAAGTAACACTGTTGGATAAACTCAAAATAATGGTACATACAACTAGGAAGTTGCTTTTAGAAAATAAGGTATCTATTATGTAAATTAAGATCCAAAATTCCCTTGAATTGTTCAAAATCATAAAGATGATAAACTCCTTTGTTCACATGGATTTTATGGGCTTCAATTAGAATATGATTTGTAGCAAATGGTTTCTGGCTTCATCGATTTGAAGTGGAAAAGTTGATGTCCCATGAAACACACCAAGCCAATGGTGCATGTCCTTTCAATGAAGCATATGGTATATATATATATATGGCCTTATCTGCCTTTCTTCTGCATTCAAACTGCCCAACAAAAAGGGAAAAAAATAAAGCATATCCTTTGCTTATTATTTTTTTGAAAGACAAGAATAGAGCATAGCCTGATGATGATTTTCATTCTCGTGCTAGTCCATTCTATTTTTACTACTCTGCTAGTCCATCCTACTTTAAGTCCATTCTATTTTTACTATCCCTTGGAGATGACCTCTAGCTGAAATAGCATTTTTTTTTTTTTATGTTTATCAGTTATGAAAGCCTCATGCTCACTTGTTGATGCTAATAGGTATTTGAGTTTGGATAGCTGTCATTTTTTTAAAATTTCTGTTGGTTCTATTATATAGCATATTGAAGACTTAACACAAGAAAAATTTTCATTGCAAAAAGCTCTTGAAGCTTCTCGTGCTTAGGCAGAGTCATTAGTCTCCATTTTGCCGGTGCTTTTTTTTCTCCAATTTGTATTGTTCCTTGAAATTTCAGTTTTTGAGTTTGATTTAAGTTTCCATAAAGCATAATCTCTCTGATGAGGTGATGACATGATTGTTATGGGCATAATATGTTTTTTTTTTTCTGCTTTTATCTATCCACCCATTTGTTCTCATCATCAGAAGTAAATAGAATTTTTTGCTGCTTCGGTCTTAGTGTTGTGCCCCTAATGCATCCTCCATTTTTGCTGTCTAAATAACAGGATTATATGTCTTCACTAAATTGAAATTTATTGCTTCAGCCTATCAAATCTCTACCTATTGTTTAGGTCAACACTAAACACATCCTTGTGTTCACATTTTAAATTTTTTATACAGTGTGCATATCTTAGAGTATATTTCATCACTCTTGTCTAACTGTTGTACAAATATCTCTTGAAATGGAAGATTTTAGTGGCATACGTTGGCAGCATTGCTTATTAATCAGTTTCAGTGGAAACGAAAGAAGTAATAAGCAGTAGTGAAATGTTGACATTGAAAATTAACAGTAATTTTTTGTAATCAACAATATTTTAGTGACGGAATAGCGATGAAAATTTCGTCGCACCTTTTTTATTGAATTTTCCAACGGAATTCTAATTTCGTTGCTAAATTTACCAACGAAATTATAGTTCCGTTGCTAAATTAAAACAAAAAATGTCATTTCTGTTGCTAAATTTAGCAATAGAAATTAAATTTCGTTGGTAATTTTGACCAATTTACGAAATCTTACCTTGGTTGGATTTTGCAACGAATTTTGAATTTTGTTGCTAAATTTAGCAACGAAAATCAATTCGGTTGCTAAAAAATAACAACTGTCAAATTTGCAACAACTTTTTTCATTGCTACTTTTGATTAGCAACGAAAAATCAATAATTTTTCGTTGCTATTTGATTATTTTCTTGTAGTGTGTGAATGTTTAATGTATGAACATTTACTATTATTG